>JANBPO010004289.1:0-22272 GCA_024336825.1 Amorphophallus titanum | reverse complement strand
ACGTCCAAGGAGGGAGACTTCATCCCTTAGGGATTTTTTCTGGAACCACGCGATCCTGACAATCGTAGTACATTTAATCCAGCTCTCGACCGCCTCGTTTGCTACGAGGAGTCCATAATTGTAGCAATATGTGGGCTATGAATCCCTAAGTGTGAAAATACTCCACGGGGTGGCGATACGTTGAATATTGAACCCGTGCGTGGAGATATTCCATAAAGTGGTGATACGCTGAATATGGACCTCGAACGATGCGAGGGTAGTATCCTAATTTTCTTTGAGATGAATAATGGGTGCAACAAATGCCCCCCACGGGACATCCGTCAACGCTGGAGGCAGGGGGCGGGTGGCCCGTGTCTTCGATGATTTTGGTTAATCCCCGAGCTCGTAGACATACTGGGGCTTTATAGGACTGCTCAAAAGTTTTATTGCTGTCCATACACTGATTTAATTTATGATTGAGCTTCGTTACTATCTTTGTCTTCCTGGTCTTGGCTTTGCAGCTCTAGCAGACATGACTCGCCCCAGTCGGAGCAGAGAGACCTCCCGAAGGCCCAGGGTCGGAGGTTCTGATGACCATTACGTGCGGAGGATGGACAGACGTATGCCACCATTCCCTCCTCGTAGCATTACCTCTGAGGGTTTTGACGCGGTGGACCGTGGATTTATTTGGGTCGCTGAGGGCCCGACAGGGGAGACTACTGCCGCCGAGGGTACTGGTGATGTCTCCCGTATTATGAGGAGGCAGGGAGGCTATGTCTATGATCGCTTAGGCGGCTATCCATCACACTTCCCACTGGATCAACATATTCTGCCTTTTATTCAGAGCTTTGTGCCTCCTGGTGTAGAGGTTGATGATTCCCCCCTGCCGGGAGAGAGGCGTCGTCTTGTGCGGGCTATATTGTTCGAAAGGGACAACATGCAGGGCACTTGCACTTTCTCTTATCCGAGCTTCCCAGAGGGCTTTGTACGATAGTGGCAGTACCCTGATCAGAAGAGTCTGGGCTTCTTTAGGGATTTTGACAGCTTCACGGTCCGAGTAGGGCCGTCCTCACCGGCTATCTGGCATCTATCTGGGCACCACAGGGCCGCGGATGTCACTGTTGATGGGATGTTTTTGACTCCCTCTCGTGTTGCTTTTGCACATGATGACTATGATCACGATTGCTTGCTGGAGAGGATTTTGGCACAGAAGGCTCCCAGTTGGTATGGGAAGTGGGCCATCATTCCTTCTCACTGCTACTGTCGCGGTGCCACAGAATGGTTGTGGGGTGTCCTGACAGTTTACAGAGCAGCACTTGATAGGGCGGGTATTCGCCACGCAGTGACCACGACTTTATATTCTTACCCTTGCCATACAGGGTTGTTCCAGGCCTTAGCCAAAAGGTTCAATCGGCGCTGGCACACATTTATGACTACTGAAGGAATATATCTGGGACTGAGCTTGCCCTTCTTTCCAAATCGCATGACTCCCTTGGTAGGAGACACCTTTAGGAACACATGGTCTCCTTCTGCAAATGTCAACTCTCTCCGTCGCTAGTTTGCATAATTTTTCTAACGGCTTTGGGTTGTGAGTAGTTGTTATCAGATCATAGATATCTTCTCTGAGCAGTCGTGTACTAACGGTGGCCTAAATAGCTACTTCTCGCCGGCTTCATACCATCACACTGGTGATCTACATGGCCGCCCGTAGAGTGCTTCCTAAGGTGCCATCCCGATGGCGGAATGGTGGCTATTGTTGTATGCATACTCTATCAAGGGCAAGTGATCATCCCAATTCCCCTCCATTCAATACTGCATGCCCTCAACATATCTTCTGGCATTTGGATAGTGCGCTCAGATTGCCCATCGGTTTGAGGATGAACTGTCGAGCTGAGCCACAATTCTGTCCCCATAGCCTGCTGCAAACTCTTCCAGAACCTCGCAATGAATCGAGGGTCCCGATCAGAGATGATAGATAAAGGTGCACCATGCAGCCGAATGATCTCAGTGATGAATAGTTTCGCTAAGGATTCGATTGGAGTCTGCTTGTTGATGGGCAGGATGTGTGCAGTCTTGGTGAACCTATCCACAATTACCCAGATTGTATCATGCTTTCTTTTGGACATGGGTAAACCAGTCACAAAGTCCATGGTGATTTGCTCCCATTTCAATTGTGCCATGTCAATGGTCTGGAGAGGTCCGCCGGGTCTTTGATGCTCAATCTTTACCTGCTGACATGTGAGACATTTTGGCACGAACTCCGCAATGTCTCATTTCATTCCCGGCCACCAATACATCCTTTTCATATCTTGGAACATCTTGGTGCTTCCGGGATGGATGGAGAACTTTGACCCACGAGCCTCCCGCATCAAGTCCTTCTTTATCGCCACATCATTTGGCACACAAATCCTTCCTCGGAACATGATCAGTCCATCAATCCCCACCTAGAAGTCATCATTGTTCAGTTGCTTCTGCAATGCCATGTCCTACCTTTGTGCCTCAGCAATTCTAAGTATGTAGGTCTTGCCGACAATCGAGCCAAGAGGTCGAATTGCTTCCTCTCCTCGAGTCGTGATTCAATGACACCCTCCATCATATCCCACTCTCGATGCAAGCTCAACGCCATCAATTTACAGCTTAGAGCATCTGCCACTACATTCGCCTTGCCTGGATGGTACTGTACGGTGAAGTCGTAGTCTTTCAATAGCTTGACCCACCTCCTTTGCCTCAAATTGAGTTCCTTCTAAGTGAATATGTACGTGAGACTCTGATGGTCAGTGAAGTCCTCAAACCGAACCCCATATAGGGACAAAATACTGTTCACGGAGCTACAGTCGCAGCCTTCTCTTTCCTTGATAGCCTCCTTGGCTGCCACGTTGTCAAGGCGCTAGGGCGGGAATTCGTGAGCCTCGTGTCACTGGCTCAGTAGGGGTCATGCGGATCCCCACTAGAAAACACGCAGTAACACTGAACAAGTAAAACAACAGGTGTAGCAAAGTTGGAAAAACTACACTACAAAGCTGTAAACTACTGCTAGAAAGCAGTAAAAGAAGAGATTGGTAGTAGGAGTGGGGAACAGCTAAGGAAGAGGGGAAGAACCAGTACCAGACAAGCGGCTGCCAAACTAAGCTCGACACCCCAAACTACTCCAAGCAGCAACAGGAAGGTGACTCTAAGCTGATGAAGTCAGGAGTTGTCAATCTGTCGACACTGCAAGGGACCTGCAAAATAGACAAAGAAACCTAAGAAAAATCTAGACAGATGCAGACCCAAACGACATGACTAGAACGTCGTGCGCATTGTCCCATACATGACTAGAACGCCATGCATATGACAGGACACTGACCTCGAGTGCAGCCACGAGAGGGCTAGCCCAAGAGGTCACGACGCACAAGAAACCCGAAGTGAACCACGAAGAGTCATATGCCACGTGACTAGAGTACCTCTCACTAGAATAATAGCCAGCTGCATCCACTGACGTCTTATGTTGCGCCTATTAGTGTCTTGTCCGCGTACCCCACCGCAAGGGCTAGGCTGAGACCAAGACACTGTCCGAACCAGAACCAAAGTACTGTCGCGAGTGACTAGCCAGGGTCACACCTGTCGACGTAAGTCCAAAGCCCCTGACCACGTGTGCACACACTGGCCCACTGCCTAAGCCAGACCTCTAACTAGTATTCCCCCACCGAAGGACGCTACGGTTAGACCAGGGGCCCACAGAACTAGCTTAAGAACCGTAAACCAGGAAAGTGCCCCACTACAAGAGCCGTCACGCCGTAACGTGACGTGAGGCTATGACTAGTGAAGGCTCACAAGGCACGGAGACTCAAAACACGAGTGCAAAAGTACAGAGAGGCAAGAGAGCACTGTCACACGTACTTTGAAGCACCAATGGCAGCACAGCCACTGCCGACAAACTTAGGACAAGACAACTAGACCTACTCATGTAATGATCCTTGAGTCAAACGACTCGGAGGCAAGATCGTCACTAATAGTGGAACAAGCCGCCAATCGGTCTAAACCTAAGCTCGAGAAAATGATGCTGACAAAGAAAAAGACACGCAGAGACCTGAGGGAATACCGAGAACCCTCAGCACACCTGGACACGTAGAACGAGGTAAGATGACACCTCACTGTAGCTAGAACCATGTCATGAACTGGATAGAACTGTCGAGACACACATATGGTTACGTGTCAACCACTGGGTGACCCCGGGTTGACCGAAACTAGACAATGACGATTCTACAGTAGGGAAGAGAACCCTACTACAAGCAAGAAGACTACTGGCTGCATGATTAACAAACCTTTCTTATCTCTCTAGATTTTTCTAGAGAGAAGCTCTGAGTTGGCAATGTGTCGAGAAGGGGCCCCGGTGGGGGCTGCTGGAGGTAGCAGGGGTCCTCATCAGCGATGTTTCAGGTGTGGGGCCATTAGGCACATCTGCAGGGATTGCCACGTTCTGGAAGGGGGGGTTGGATGGCCGGCGCCGGTGGGGTGCCGAGGGCCAGTCGCTCGTATGCCAAGGTCCTCCGGAGTGGCCCGGCAGGTGGTGGAATGGGGGACAAGGGTAGGGGCTGTATCGACGTTGCTCCCCTACCGGCGGGGCTTCTGCAAACTCACCTCGACTGGATGACCAGGTGTGTCTGGGTGAAGCCAGTGGAAGGCAGGGTGTTGGAGGAGTTGGTTCAGCAGTTGTTAGGGGGAGGTTCAGCAGTTGTTAGGGGGAGAAGGGGGCTCTTCAGAGGGCTGGTCGGCCACACAGATGCAGCAGGGCTGCCTTCTCGCGATCGCCCCCAATGCGAAGGAGGCACATCTTCGCCAACGGTACTCTGTTGAGGGTGGCGAGGTGGGTTTGGCTCAAGGGACTCATCCAAACCCCAGGGCCTGCCAGATTTCGCTTCGCCTAGACAAAGTCCCCCTGATCATGAGTGATGATCTCGGAGTCTCCTTGCTCACCGGGAGGTTTGGCACACTCACCCTAGCTCTGTCAGGGTCTTGCTAGTGGGAGACATCAATATCTTGGAGGCGGAAGTCTTTGCCAGCAGCCCTAAAGCCGAACCGGCGGTCATTGTGGCCGAGGTCGGAGGGCAGCACTTCCCAGTCCGTGTGTCTCTGCAGCCATCGGCGACTTGCAGCAATGCGGCAGGGTGAGAGGAGGATGAAGTGTACGGACCCTGCCCAAACCGGGGTTTGAATTTCAACTCTGCCGGTCCAGCAGGCAGTTCGGGAGCCGGTTTGGCGACTGGCCTAGTGGGTTTGAGTCTCGGCCCGTCAGGGAGCAGCCCGGTACTTACTCGACTCCGTGGACCTTGGTGTTAATGGGTCTGCGAGACCCGTTTCTGTAGATCTTCCCCGCCCAGTTGCAGCAACGGAGGGCGTCACTCTGCTATTGCCGTCTTCTATGGCATCCAGGAGTAGGCTGAGTGCTGGCTGCAGCTCTCATAGATGACAGTATCGGACGAAACCGAAACGTATCGATTTCGGCCGAACCGTATCGGTTTCGGCCTATACCGAAACTGAAACGGACCTACTCACTATAGAAGGTCCGATAGAAAAAAATAATAATGGTTTCGGACCGAAACCGGACCGAAACCGTCCGGTTTCGGCTAAAACCGGACCTACTCACTGCAATTTTTGTCTTTTCTGACTGTTTTGAATCGGTTTGACCGAAACCGAAACCGGTACGTTTCGGTTTCGGTCCTGGCCGAAACCGGCGTTACCTTGATTGTGACGCGCCTACCTCGGTCCGTTATATTCACCCGAACATCTTACGGAAAAACACAAAGATAGTCACACAGATTGTAACACACCAAGCAAGGGGCGTTAAATCCATTTAATGTGCCTCCCATGGGCCGTTACACTCACCAGAACGACAGAAATCCATGGATTGTATACAGAACATGTAACGCACCAGGGCTGGTGCGTTACATGACTATAACGCATGGGGTCAGGTCCGTTAAAGGCACCCGAACACCTAAAATCCACAGTTTTTTGAACAGAATGTAACACGCTAAGGATGGCGCGTTACACGACCATGACGGACCAGGGATAGGCCGTCAAACTAACCACCTATCTTAGTCAATGGTCAAAGAAAAGGTCAATGGTCAAATAACGGACCAGGGCTGGCCCGTTACCATTCAGGTAACGCACCAGGGCAGGTGCGTCAGGGGACTTTAACGCGCCTAGGGTGGTGCGTTAAATTGACTGGGTTGCCAAAATCTGGAGTTTGAAACCGAACCCCCTCCCGGTCGACTGAAATCGACGAAAATCGCGGGGAAACTAGGTTTCAAGCTAAACTACCATGCCATACCAACACTCCATAACTAAACATGCCATTAAAATCAAAAGACAATGCTCATAGAGACAATTTCATGATTTTACAGCTAATTTACACTAGCATGGAAGATTACACAAAAATCAAGAAAACTGGCATCAGACCACGGTGCATGTGATACCGGCGGGTTCCTAATGAGGAAAAGATTCCATCCCCCTATCTCTTACGCGAGGGGCACATCGTTCTAGGTACGAATGGATGAAGGGGTGCCGCGGCTCTACTCGGCCCGACCCGCCTCCAAGCTCCGTAAATCGAGGGAAGAAGGGCGTCACCGCGACCTTCCCGACACGACCTTTCCAACGGTACCTCCCTTACCTCGATCAGCGACTGTCTGGACTGAAATTGAGAGAGAAGAACGATTATCGAGAAATTAGCCTAAAATTTTACAAAATGGGGTTTTGCATAGAAATCGATGAAAACGATGACGGATGGTGACGCATGTGGCGTCAATGGGTTCCTGGCGAGACGAGGAATCCATTCCCCTACCTATTGCGCGGTAAAGACCGCGAATCGGTGCAGATCGGGCGACAGGGGTCACGCCGTCCTCTCACTCTCACACACCTCCATGCTCCACGATCCGAGGAAAGAAGGGTATCAGCGCGATCCTCGCGTTGAGCCCGTCCCGTCGGTACCTCCCATGCGTCGATCGGAGTCCGTTTGGATCGAAACCGAGTAAGAGGGGGAGAGAAGGAGAGAGAATGTGTGAGGGAGAGAGAGAGGAGAGAGAGGGTGATCGAGAGAGTGAGGGGAGAGAGAGAGAAAACGTGATTTTTATAATTTTTTTGATTTTCTTATTTTTTGTAAATTATGCAGGGGATTCTAATGATTAGAATCCCCTAATAATCCTAACCAAATGGGCCCTTAGTTTACGTGAACAGGAACATCTTTTATGTCTGCATATGGCATAGAGCTGGCATTAATTGGAGAGCTTAGCACAATTTTTTGGTGGTTATCTGTCTCATAGTTGGCTGTGAAATCTTGCATTAGATGGGCCAAAATAGTTCAACGACTTACAGCAATAGCAAAAAATTCTAACATTTTGGAGTTACTGTCTGTTTCAGGGCAATGTAATGGCATATTTATAATTGGCAAGTCGGTTGGAGCAGGATCATTAGAAATTTTTACTTCCACAACTATTTTCTCAATTCAGGAGTTAGGCTGGGTTGGAAATTGTGGTTTATCCTACCTATTCAACTCCCTTAAATAGTGCTAATCTACTTTTGTAATGAAATCCACTGTTGAACCCATGAAATCTCAAATCTCATCTATGTCCTATCCACATTGTCATCTAATATTTATTAGGCACTACCAGCAGAATCTCTTGTGCAATACCCATGTAATGGAATGAATTAAAACAAGATGCATCACGTGTGCATCTAGTGAAGAAGGAGCTATGTAAGCTGTAGAATTATATTTTAGAGATCTTTGAAATGAAACCATGTAATGTATCTGATTATCCCTGCATTGTTTTATTTAATATTTCTTTCTCATGTCGTTTCCATTCTTATCTTCTAAAATGATAAGATGTTTTTTATGGATTCATGATTCTTACTAGCCAGACACAAGAGGGATTATCATAAATTCATGAGACGTGTGATCAGGAGATATAGTGATCACTTATATGAGTAAAAAGCTAGTGTATGTACATTATAGCTATTTTAGTTAAATTTTTTTGCCTTTTCTTTTTTTATTTATAGGAGATGGTGGGATCTGCTTTCAGGGGGATAGTTGACAATGAACTGAAGAAAATTAAACAGTCAAGTCTAGATAATCACACAGGAACCTTGACATCTGGCTGTGATGATTTGTTATGGGAGCATGATGGTCATCAAATGGACTGTGTGTCAGCTGAAGGCAATTATGAGGAGCTTCTAATAGAAATGGAAAGATGTCTGTATGAAGATCTCAGGGAGGAATTAATTAGGAAAGGTAAACTAGAGCTTAGAAGCACATCTTGTCTATGTTTTCATTTTCTTAGTTTGTATACCCATTATTGCTTTTCCCTTCCCTGGTTTCTTTGTCATGCTGGTATTTCAGCTCTTGGAAAACTATGTGCCAAAGTTCATATAAGTTCAATAATTGCATGAGCTCTCTGTCGATATCTCATTCCAAAGCTTTTTTTTTTTGTTCACAATAGAGTTATTCTGATCCTATCGCCTATCACCATACAGTTATTTGTATATGCCGGTGTTGATTGATCCAGTTTCACTAGTTTTCTAGTGAACATAATTTGGTTTTTCTTTTTCTGTCGGGTTCCTTTATTCGGTGCACTTCCACTATGTGCTAGCAATATCTTTCAAGTCCTCAGTAAGCCAGATCATTTTTTTTTGCAATCGATCATATTTTAGTAAAGGGCTTTTCTATTTGAATACAGACCTGTGGGGCTTGCTTGATTTATTGGTTCAATCAGCTGGTCAATCCATTTATTTCTGTGATAAGATATGTTGGTACAGTTATTATGTGGATGTCCTACATATGTTAATCCACTTTCATCGGGCTCTGCTCTTTTTCCTGTCTGGAATCTATGTTGATGCATTTCTCATTATGCATATCAAGGCAGGCCCTCTATATATAAAATAGTTCTAAATGTTTATAGTTAATCATACATTATTCTGAAAAAGGAGAGTAATATTTCATTGTTAAGTACATAAATTCTTGAAAAAAATGAGAGACTTGTAACAGCATTTTCTTCAAAGTCAGAATATTATAGACCTTATCTGACATAGTTTCTTATATCATATTTGAATTCACAACAAATTTATATTTTTATCTTTTGAAGATGAATAATATAAAATATGCCATTTACAGCATGGCAACCTTTGATTTTTTTGGTAATCTTGATGGTATATTACTGTGGACATTATCATTTGGCTAAACATGTGCAGAACTAGAGGTCTATGACGAAGAAGATGAGTACCTAGCCCAAGCAGTATTTGAACATATGCAACTAAATGATAGACAGGTGCATGAACAGGTTTTATTCCTGTCACTGTGTTGTAATCCTCTTCCATTGACAGTTTGTTGTATATGAGCTTTTCTTACTCTATCTTTTGATCTAGTCCATGAAGTGATGTGAACTATTGAGGATATCCTCTTGATCTCCCACATCTTCCTGTGAATTTCAGTGAACACGATCTCCTATGCATGAGACATTCTATCAGCCATTTGTATAAAGATGCATGTGATGCAACCTAAAATGGTGGCATTGAAAGCGAGTCATATTATTGCACCGACTTCCCTTGTTTTCTTTTTGTTTTTTGATGATGGCTTGCAACAGCCATAGTATGTATCTACTTTGGGATGATTTTGATCTGCATCCATCCTATGTAGGCTTAGGATGAAATCGGGTGGTCATTTTGATGGCTTCTTCTGTTCCTATAGTTTTTAGGAGCATTTCTTTGTTGCTTTGGACAGTTTTCTTAAGAGTGTTTTCTTTTCCTTTGTTTTGTTTGTTTCTTTGCTTGCTTTTCACCGTACTAGGCTAGGTTGAGGCTAAAAGCCTTCCTCATCATCCTCAAGGAAGTGGAACCCTAGTGTCGCTCCCCCGTGTACTGGGGTACTAGCCTTCATCTCTTGGAATATTTTCTTGTTCCTTCAGAGAAATTAAAAACATGGTTTTGTGGAGAAGATTCAATGATCCTTGAGTTCATTTTCCTACTTATGTGATAATTGATGATTGTCTTGTCCACACTATTCTGATGTTAGAAATTTCTGTTTCATGTACCTTCCATATGCACTTTGAGTTGTCAACTTGCTGCTTATGGCTTCTTGTTGGCAGATCTTGTTTACGAGATTGATTGCTTAGTGTTTGAATTTGGTTGTAGGCTGGAAAGGACGAGAGCATTTGGTGCCCAATCTGCAAGCAAGGGGAGGTACGAGAGGATCACCATCTAATTTATTGCACTGGTTGCAACTTTCAGCTCAACCTTGGAAACGGCAAGGTGACAATCACTGGTTACCTACCTTTCAGTTTCCCTCTTTTTTGTTCTGAACATTCATCCAGCACATTTAATTGATCGCATTATTAGTTTTTTAGCCCCTATAACCTTTCTTGTTTATGGATTAGCCCTCTAATCCAGATATTTATTTGTAAGCCCTCACAAGTACACATTTATTTGTTAAAAAGCCTTTTCAGGGTCATTTTTGTAGACACATATGGGCTTTTTCGTAATGATATGGCACATTTTACTAAATGACTTGAGATTTTAAGGAGCTATAAGGAAGCATCTGGATTGGAGGGGCTAATACGTTAATACGAAAGATTATAGAGACTGAAAACTAAAAAACCATTGAATATAGGTGCAAGTGCCCATTGGGGACGAGTAGAGCTGCAAGCAAGATTGAAACTAATCTCCGTTCTGTCTCATGTTTCTAAATTCAGGTGAACTTGGAATTCTTGCGCAGCCGGCTGGGTGAAGTCCACGAGGAACATCTTGATAAAGGATGCAAAACAACACCTTCATTTTTCGTTGAGACTGGATTCAATTTAACTGCACTGTTTATTAGGTGCCCGGCTTGTAATACATTTGAGATTGTACTGTGATAATTATTCATTGCATAACATTGTAAAATATTTGTTAACTCCGTCTTGCATTTCCAAGCCCGTGCATATAGGTACACTCTTTATTAACTCTGTGCACATTGGTTCTTCTATTGCAAAGTCCATGCACGTCAAAGTCCGTGCACGTCCTTATAAGTCCATGCATGTTTTGGACTTAGTAGAGAAACTGCATCCGTGCACTTCTTATGCACTCTTTGTGTCCATCCATACACTAAGTCCATGCATATTAAGTCAGCATACACTAAGTCCGTGGATATTAAGTCAGTGCATGTAGTTTCTTCAAAGCCCATGGACATTGTCCAAGTCCATGCACGTTTGTGTCTGTGTCTCACATGACAAGTCCGTGCATGTCTTAGCATACACTTAGAGTCAGTGTATATGCTCAAACTAAGTCCGAGCATATTACATGCCTTCTAGGCTAAGTCGGTGCATGGTCAGAGCAACTCCTATAGCAAGTCCTTGCATGTAGAGTCTTAGGCTCAGTCCAAGTCAGAGCATATATTGTAGCAAGGTCAGAGCACATCTGCCTTAGCTATGTAGAGTCTAAGCATGAACAAACTCTGTGTATTGCATGTCCAAGTAGGCTTAAGTCCTTGTATATCTTCCTTAAGTCATTGCACATCTTTCCCAAGTCCTTGCACATTTCTACTAAAGTCCATGCATGACTTCACAAAGTCTATGCATGCCAAACCCCGTGCATGTTTTGGTTTTAAAGCAAAGTCCTTGCACATCTTCACATGGTTCGTGCAAGCTAAACTCTGTGCATACTTTTTCTTTGTGCATCTTGTCCTTGCAGCAGCTTATCAAGTCTATGCACATTCGTCCTTTATGCATCCATGCCCATTGTGCATCCATGCACTTTATCTGAGTTTAGGTCCTTGCATTCTTCTGTAAATAAGTCCATGCACAATCATCCATTGTGCATCCGTGCACTTTTATCTAAGTTCAAGTCCTTGTATTCTCCTGTAAGCAAGTCCGTGCACGTTGTGTACATTTCACTCTTATAAGTCCGTGCATGTACAGTGTCTGCATATGAACCTTATGCCTATTCTATGCTGACTGAGGGTTCTTTAAAATGACAGGGATTTCGTTATTCTTGGAATGCTTATCTGAAAAGGAATTAGGGCACATGATCCGAGGGTCTAGGTCCCTGACACGTGGCACAAAGGCCTAACCGGTTCTAGAAGATTCCTAAGGCTGGAAGCGTGGTCTCCACACTCCATCCTCTAAACAAGTTCATATAAAAAGTGGAAGAATCAAGACTGAGAGAGGGAGTGAGACAAAAAAAAAGGAAGAGAGGAGGACTAAAGAGAATGAGCCCACTCGATCCAGAAAAGAAGAAGAGTGAGGGAGCAGCATCGAGAAGCGAAGAGAAGAAGAAGAAGAAGAGAAAGATAGCAAGAAAGAGAGATCGAAGAGAGAGATAGTGAATTAGAGCATTCCATGGTCTATGCATTAGTCCATTCAGGGTCGATGCTAGTTTAGTATCACTCAATAAGGTCTGTGCATACTTCATTGTGTAACACAGTAACAAAGTCGGTGCATATTTGCTTGCATGAATTTTAAAGGTCTGTGCTAGTTGCTTAGTGCATAACCAAGTTGGTGCATACTTGCACATTCCCTGAGTAAGGTCAGTGCAGATTTCATTTGTGCACACTGAAGGTTTGTGCATATCTTGCTGAACACATTACATGGTCAGTGCACATCTCTCTTATGCACACTGAGTGTCTGAGCACATTTTACCTTATGCATGGTCAAGTCTGTGCACATCTCTGTAGCACTATAATGAAGGTAGATGCACATCTTATTCCTTGCACATGCAAGGTCTGTACACATTAGTTTTGTGGCATATAGGGTCAGTGCATCTTTTGCATCATGCACACACGAAGTCAATGCACCTCTCAGCCATATAGCCATATAAGGTCTGTGCAAGTTATCAAGTCTGAGCATGCTATCTATATATCATTATAGAGTCTGACCATGTTTGCCGTGTGGACAGGTTAAGTCCGTGCACATTTGTTCAAATGCTTTCAAGTCTGTGCACTTCTCATGCCTATCTGACTGTCTAAGTGTTTGACATATTGACAGGGACTTTACTTACAATGCTCCAAAAAATTAGGAGAGATGATCATCTATTTTAAGGAGGGCACGTGATCTGAGATAGAAAGAAAATTAATGCTCGTGACATGTGGAAAGCCATCAACCCCAGATGCTGTCATGTGGCCAGTGCAGATCAGATCTGGACGGAATGTTGAGTGGGAAACGTGATTTCCACGCGCTCGTCATCTGCTGCCTATAAGTAGACGTAGACTCGGATAGAGTGAGGGTGATTGTCCTAAAGATAGAATAGGAACAAGTTCCAGCTAGAAAGGAATACGATCCAGCAGAGTCAGTGCAAGCAACATCTGAGAGAGCAGAGAGAGCTTTGAGAGAAGAGCATCTGTGATTTGTTGTTTTTGATCTCTTGGTTCAGAACTAGAGCTGATCTGCTCTCTGTAAGAGCCACATTTTATGCTTTGATTTTCTGTTTTCTTTCGTTTGTTTTGAAATCTCATTTTACAAGCTGTGCATCAGCATTGGTTAAGTTGTAATCCTCAGCGATAGAGGAGGATTCCTCTGGTAGCTTAAGCTGTAAAGCTCAACGTGTATTGGAAAGATTTCCCCGAAGCTGTGGATCAACAGGTTAGAAGCTGTGAATCAGCAGTGAAGTCACACTTGATTTAAGTGTGGGGTGGACATAGATCTCTGCAGGAGTTCGAACCACCTAAAGTCCCTGTCTCTCGTGCGATTGGTTTATACTTGAGTGCATTTCATACTTCACTCTCTTCAAGATAGATGGATGTTTAGGATCGATTGAGAAATTGTAATTCCAATTCGTTATACAACTCCTCGACAAACTCCACTAACCCTTCAGGGGCCTCATCAGCCTCTTGGGTGGCGTCTCCAGTTCTTGGTAGTGGTAATCCGATGTTATCGGGTTATCGGTACCCGGAGCTCTGGGACGTTACACTTGGATCAAAATTAGGGCAAAGAAAAGTCGTCAACCTCACTCTGTCAAGACAACAACTTGAAGATATGCCCATGGGGACTTGTCAACTCTAGCTCTAGCACCAACTTCTTCTACTTCTATAGAAGCGGCCAATGCCAAGAAACAAGAGAGCAATAGGAGGAAGAACCTCAAAAGATGACTCAAGAAGTAAGCTGAACGAGTAGCCACCTTACAATCTCCGACCTAGCTAACACCACTCCAGAGGTTACAGAAGCTCATTGTTGACTTGGAGGAGTACATCCCTCCTCATCCCACTAGCATTGTCCCACTCGACAGCTACATCCTGTGGGAAGAAATGCAAGAGTGAGCTTGCCTTAGAAACTGGGTCCAGGAAATGATCTAGAAGATCAAGAATGGTGAAAGACTATTTATTCTAGAGGAACTCTTCTTGTTCTACAAAGATAAGGAGATCAGCACAGAACAGTAGGAAGAAATGCTTCAAGGTTGCACCTGCCACATGGTGGCCATCCCACCACCTGAGAACATCAACACTTCTCGACGAGGTGAGCCAGTGACCTCCCAGATAAGACAGATAGCCACCGCCCCGCTAGGGATGCAACCAACCTTTGAAAGTATTAGTCGCAGCTGAGGCTATGGTCAAGGATGCGGTAGAGGGCATAGAAGAACTACCGAGCTACCCCTTAACCAGTCTACCTTCGATGTAGAACATATCATCCTCTTGTGGGGGGAAGAACCTACCCCCATTTCAGAGGTAGAAATTTGGAATGGCCCTAGTATTTTTGACCCCTCCGTCATGGAGGAGGCCGCCACTAGTGTTCCAATCTCTGCACCAGTTCCAGTCATTGTTGAAGATCAAGTAAGTCCATCCAGCAAGGATGATCCAGCTCACCAGTCACCTCTAGAAGAGCCACCTTTGGCACCTCTATTCTAGGAGCCCATAGGTGATCAGGACTAGTCTAGTCCTAGTGGCAAATGTAAGGCAGTGCAACTCCCCAATGGGGAGCAACGCGATACCTCACACAAGACCCTGCCTGACATACTACCATCATTGGATAATGCTCGTGCTCGAGCTGATCGAAAAGACCTTCACCAGATGAAACGGTTTCCCACCAACATCATAATTTGGGAAGCCATTGCCTGGAGTAAAGAGTTATGGGAAGCTCTCATCAAAATACTTTAGGATCTAGAAACCTATGTGTTGGGTTTGATGTGCTCCCTCTTTGTCCTTATTGATGGTTTTGATGATAACAATATACTGTGTCCCAGAGTATAGCCCAACTGCTAGACCACCTTCATGCCCCCATTCTCCACCTCTCTCACCTTGACTTGCCCCCTCCCAGACCCCCTAACAGCCAAGGGTTGCCTCCACACCCTTCCACTCCCTTTCCCCTCCGTTTACCTTATTTTCCACCTCCCATCTTCAGCCTGCACTTTCCAGTTCATAGGTAGCAAAGCACCCACGACTTCCAGAGCCGATCATGACTGGATCCCAACGTCCCTGGAGGCCTAAGGGTACCGTCGGAAGCGTCTCCATGTCTTCTTCGCAATGGTGGTGGTCTCGTCCCAACCTGAGCTCGTGGTTGCCCAGGGGAGCCGATCTCCACAGACTATGTGTCTCCCTCTAGACTACCAACCTGAGACTACTTACAGAGGCTCCCACGACCAGCCACCTGAAGATTTGAAGGTGGGGCTTGGCCGAGACCTTCTACGATGAGTCAGCTACTAGTACCAAAAAGTAGCTTCCCGATTGGACCCCGGACAAGTCTCGTTTCGAAGAGAACTTGACAACAATTCCAACAACTTTGGCCACGCTCGATTCAGAGGTCGGGAGCACTCGTGGCGGCCTCATCTTTCTGCTACTGAGGTACCGTAGCAGTTAAAACTAGAACTCAAGGACCCTGTTCGCGGCCCTTCCCCGACTAGCACCGCCGACCAAGAAATTCCCCAAAAATCAGATGTCATCCTGATCCAACCCCGAATATTTTCCCACTGGTCTCATTGACAACAAAATTCGGGAGTGACCACAGCAGTGTTAACTTCAACTGCCTATCCCCTATTCCAGAGAGCGGACAGAACCAGCATCTTCCATCCGTTCGGTTTCTATTTCAGCTTTTCCCTTCCCCGCCTGGCTGACTTACCGCCCCTCCCTGTGGGAGGTAGTGTTGAATGTAATTTTGGCTTTCCTTCCCCAAGCTCAACCCCCTTGCAAGGGGCGTAGTGATATAAAATCTTGAACAGGTCGATGCTACACCGGCGTGACGTGTGGGGAACACATGCTTCCCCGCTCGCCCTCGTCTCCGAACGGGACCGACTTCTTCAAACCGATCGAGTAAGTGCCCTACCCTTGCTCTCATTGGATGCAATGCTCCTTCAATATTAGTTCATATGCTTCGCTGGTCCGTGAGAGTGAGCGCTCAGCCCACAAGCTCCTTTGCTTCAAGTGGTCGCCGTGGGAGAGAGTGTGACCCGTGCCCATTGGCACCCGATCGGTCCTTTTGAATTGGGCCTCCATACCCTTGGGAATTTCCTTAGTCTTGCTGGACCTCTACCTGCAAGGGTCCAGCCCTCACAACCTCAACTCGGCATCGCCAAGTTACCCCTAGGTTTGGGTGAGTGTCAGGTGAGTTGGCCGCCGATATCGGCCCGTTCTACTTGCAAATCGTGCTTGTTTGTTTAGGTCCAAGGGTGTGTCACATAATGAAATTGCAATATACGAGAGAGAGATGTTAAGGGATGATGGGAAGTGAGAGAGAGAAGCCAGCAGCACTTTATTACCTTTTTTCATGTTGCACGCATCCATGGTAGGATGAGGAGGAGAGAGAGAGGAAGAAGGAAGAGAAGAAGGAGGGGGTTCACAGTAGCTGTGTCCTCCCGTCAGAAATAAGAGAGAGAGATCAAAAATAAACGAATCGAAGGAAAAAAAGAGCTGAGGACAAGGGAGAGGCCCTGGGGATAGGAGGGAGGGAGGTAGTTGTGGGGAGGGAAGACAGGGAGGGAAGTGGAAGTGAATGCAGAGGAGAGCAGGGAAGAGGAGGAGAGGGCGTTAACAGGGGAGCTTGGAAGAGGGGGAGGCAAAGCAGCAGTGGCAGGAGGGAGGGCCTGCTGTTTGCATGTGCCCAGTTGCTGAGACGGAGGTGTGCTCAAAGGAGCATGCTGCCGTCAAGGCTGCTGCAAGTGTTCAACTCCTCATAGGCCGATGTGTGTGAAACTCGGGAACGAGGAACACCGCGGGAAAGCAAAATCGCGTCTTTTGGTCCATCGCTGCTGTTGGCGAGTGGCAAGGTAGGGAGAAGACAGGGAGAGACAGAGAGACAGAGAGAGAGAGAGAGAGAGAGGAGGAGATCTTCCTGTTCTGGGGTTTCTTCCATTCAAGCATCTCATTGGATTCTGGCTGAAAGAGCTTTTAGATGAGGGGGATGCCCATTAATCTGCAGGGTAAGGGAGTACCGGAAGCAGCAGCAGCAACAGAGACCTTGTGGAGGAGCGCCGCCCGTCGTGTTACTGATAGCAGCGGCGGCAAAGACAGCATCTGGAAGGAGGGGCCCGAGCCCAGGTCAGTACTGGATCACAGGCGGAGTCCCAGCCCACCGACCTCCACATCTACCCTGTCTTCCTCTCTGGGCGGCGGCAGTGACGACGACGGCTCCATCGACAATGCCAATATGGCGGCAATGTCCGACAAGCCCCTACGCAAATGGCACCCCTCCCAGGACACTACCAGCTCGGGCGCAGCAGAGGATGATGTCAGGGGCGATGGGAGCAGTGGCAGGAAGGAGGAGTGGGCATAGGACCTGCAGCCTATCCTTGCAAGGCTAGAGGTAGGTCTCATGGGTGGTGACAAGTGCGGCCTGAGAATGGAGGACTAGGAGACTGTGCTCCCCAGCCCCTCTGCGGACTGCCCTCCTTGCCGCAGCTTCCCTGACCCCGCGCTCGCCATCGTTGGAGTGGGCATCGGAGCACAGTTGCCCTCCCTACTCGATCCCTCGTGCTCGCCAGAGTCAGAGCAAGCGTCCAAGCATCGCCGCCCTCCTTGTCGCACCCCCCTCAGTGGACTTGCCAGAGCGAGAGCAGGCGCTGCGGCCATCTTCTTGCTCCCTCCGGTCCCCCCCCCTCCGCCCCGTGTGTTAGCCTATTCCTGAGCTTGGTATGTAAGAAGGAGAATGTCGACCAATTCCGCTCACACCCACTCGATGATGATATTTGTGATAGAACTCTCATTGCGATCTTCCTTAATGTCAGTGCACTTGTGCCATAATTTAGCCACCACTCAGCTGTGATTAAGGCAGATGGCGTACAATAAAATAATTAGATGCAATAATTACTTGTCGAGCTATAGAATGTGCATTGTGAAAATATATTACATGCATCGAGTCTGTCATGGCTGGTCATGACATTTTCTTCAATGTTGATCGATTGTGTCCTTTTTCTTTGTGAACCCGAGTCACCAGTGAAAAAACTCCCCATGCCCTATAGTTGTCGAGTCGTAGATGAATCACCACTCCCTGATGCTCCGTTCCTTGCCACCTCACGACTTCACACTCTCATCTCCCCGAGCTATCTTGCCTCATCCCTACTCTGACGTACTACCTCACGAAACTGCGCTTCATATGGATCATTCACTGTGACATACACATTAGGCTGGTCAGTACGCGCTTGTTGGTCTTCGTCATTGGGTGTCCATGCGCATTCATCCTCGTTGCTGCTGCTTGCTCTTCCGCTAACTGTCACTTCATCTATTTTCTTCTTTTTTTCCTTTTCTTGCATCTCAACTCTCTTCCCCCGCAAGTGCTGTGGACGCGCAAAATTTCACATCTGCACATTCCCCAGGTTCCGCATTGGAGACAGAGCTGAAGAAAGAAGACCCCGGAGAGATTGGACACCCAGACTCCGAGGAATGTTATCGTCCAGCAAACCCTCACGTTACACGGGTGCATGAAACCACCGGGGAAGCAAAAAAATCCCATGAATACATACACTGTCGTGAAGTCGTCTCCGGAGTCCCGACAGCAAAGAAGAATCTCAAGAAGGCTCGCAATCGTCAAGTCTCTGAAGAAAATCAACAAAATCACAGTTACCGTAAACATCAGAGTACGTGCTGTCAGTCTGTGTTATGAACCAAGCGAGTTATCCATCAAAATGTGAGCATGCCGGACCTAAAAGCTTGGGGAACGAAGAAGAGCGTAATTTGCCCAAGTGCCCCTCCAGCGGCATGCACCAAGTGCCTTTTCTAGTGGCACACTAAATGCCTCCTCCAACGGCACGCCCAAGTGCCCCTCCAGTGGCACGCACCAAGTGCCTTCTCCAACGGCACGCACCAAGTGCCTCCTCCAGCGGCACGCCCAAGTGCCCCTCCAAACGCACGCACCAAGTGCCCCTCCAACGTCACGCCCAAGTGCCTCCTCCAGCGGCACGCCCAAGTGCCTCCTCCAGCAGCACGCACCAAGTGCCTCCTCCAGCGGCACGCACCAAGTGCCCCTCCAACGACACGCCTGTGGACTCGCGATTCTCATTTTGTTTTTTATTTTATTATGGTTAGTATTTATCTTGCCGAGCTTGTTGGAGAGTCTTCTTGACGGCCTCCTTAAGATGCCGCATTACCATAGAGTTCCCCTGCGCATCAATCTCCCCTCTCTGAATGAGGACTTCAATGCAGTCTTGGACTTCTAGGCATTATCGGGTGGGGTGAGACACCCTAGCATGATATTTGCAGTAGCGGGGGTGACTTTTGGCCGTCTCATTGTAGTAGGCCGGTGGATCATCCGTCAGTACCCGGCCATCTTCCAGGAGCTTGTCAAAAATCTTCTCAGTGTCTTCCTTGGGGAAAGAACACTGATGAGAGGGTCGCCACTCAGGGTACCATAGTGTGGATTTGGATGGCTGGGAATTGACTCCCTAGGAACTGACTCCCTCCTCCTGCAGCTCCGGGAGTTGGAAGGCTGTTGCAGCATGTATAACATTGACTGAGAAGTGGAGACTCTCCCGTGCATGCGGTTGCGGCGGATTGACTAGGGATTGCCCCATGTTAACCTTCCCTCGCCTGATCAAGTCCTCAGCGAGGTCCTTGAATGGTTGGCAGTTGTGGATGATATGGCCCATCACCTCGTGATATGGGAAATAGTCCTGATGAAAGGCCGCCCCTGGTGCCTACTCAATGGGCGACGGGATAATCAGTCCCGCTCGTCGACACACAAAGAAGATGTCCAGGGTCTTCTCGAGCGGGAAGGAGTATAACTTCTCAGGCTGTTAGCCTTCGGGTGTACGCTCTCTGCCTTCTGGTGAGTCCTCCCCGTCTTCAGATGAATCTGAGGATTCCTCAGAGAGCCAACCCCTGAGCGGAGCCTGGCCGATAGGTGGTACACCTGCTTCTCGTACATGGGCTGGAGCTAACCGCCTGGTGAATGGGCCAAAGGGGAACGTGGCCAACTGCTGATCAATGCTCTCCAGGAACTACAGCAGACGCCTCTGTTCCAGTTGCACCTGGCGAACCTCCCATCGGATCTTCCGAATAGTCCTCCGCAGAGCCAAGCATTCTGTAAATGAAGGAGCGGCTCTAGGGCCAGTGTTGGGCTGTTGATTTGAAGGCCCGGCTTCGGAGGCATTGGAGCTTGAAGTCGTCGTCGCCATATGGACCACATGAGCCGACCGGTTCGATCGACTCCAAGCGTGAGGCTGTGGTGGGTCGACTGCATGACCTAGCATATTTACCAAGCCCTTTTGAATGAGCTCTTTTGTTATGTTCTTGAAAACATAGCAGTCCCCGATGGTGTGACCCAACCTTCGATGATACACACAGTAGGTAGGATCGTCTGTCTTGTCCACCTCTGAGGGCTTTCGCGGATCAGGCAGAATAATGAGCTACTCCTTCATGCATAAATCAAAGAGCACTTTAGTGTGCTCCTTCCTGAAGGAATAGGGCGTCTTCATGCGCTCCGCTAAGAGAGACGCATTTGTCTTGTCATCAGACTAAAAAAATAGAACGAAGGAAATCGTAGTACCAAATGCAGAATGCCACGGCGAGTATCCGAAATTTTCCCACCATTCAAAACTCATCCAACTTATGATACCAGAAAGCATACGGAGAAGCGGAAACCAGCAAGGGCAGCACATTTCTGGACCATCTCACAAATTAAATCGCCTAAAACCTGGAAAACCCCTCTGCGACATAGCCCTCGGGCAGATGCTCACCGAACGGCACTCGGCGTAATCCTCGACGCAGCCGGACTCGACGAGGAGCTCACCGAGGGCCTCGAAGGCGCCCTCGCCCTCGATCCCGAAGTCGAAGTCGTCGTCAGCGAGGACGTTGATGATGTAATCGACGATCGGCTGGTCCACGTCCTGGACCCTCCGGCCCAGCACATCGTGGACGATGGTGCTCGACACTGCCGCCATCTCCCCCCTGGCGTTGTTGGGCCGCTTGGTCGCTCGCTCGCTCTCTCTCTCTCTCTCTCTCTCTCTCTCTCTCTCTCTCTCAAGCAACTTCGTTCGCCACTCGCAAAGTCGAGACGAAGGGTGGTGCTCCCCTGTTGCAGTCGGGTTTGATGGAACTTGGAACATATGTACAGGTAAAATGACTCGCGGCTGAGAATAGATTATGCAGAACCCCTCTTCCTAACCTTTCCATGGAATCTATATTATATATTATTATTATTATAACAATTTTTTTCGTCGGTTCAAATGTCATGTTTAACTTTTAAGCCAGTTAATTCGCTTTCAATTCTTATCGCCAGTCGTGTTGGAATCCTTGAAGGGCACGTCTCTCACGTCGTTGAGGCGGCCCTACATCACGAGCCACCTCGATGACTCTGACATCTTGAGGACACCGCCAGCCAGCATCAACGAGGGGATGGCACCCAGGCCAAGTATGGAGCGCCAGCCATACTTAAGTGGGAGGCCTGCCAGGAAGTAGTTGGCGATGTAGCCTAACAGGATGCCGAGGCTGATGCAAACGTCCGGAAGAGAGGTGAGAAAGCCTCTGGAGGACGAGGACGAGAGCTCGGCCGCGTAAACGGGTGCAATCACGAGGGCGCAGCCCACCCCGACACCGGCGACGCACCTTCCCGAGAGGAGGAAGGCGTAGTGGAGCGTCAGGCCCATGAGGAGGGCGCCCAAGAGAAAGATGATGGCCGCTATCATGATGGTGTAGCGTCGGCCTACCCAGTCGGACGTCCTGTCCCTCACCGCCGCACTGACCAGTGCGCACAGGTTCAGGATGCCGATGAGTACTTCGAACTGGGTCTCACTTATGTTGAGTTCTCCTCGCCGCCACGCCGACCATTGCGGACAGGTTCAGGATGCCGGCCAATGCTTCGAACTGGGTCTCGCTTATGTTGAGTTCTTCCTTGATGAAGAGCATGGCCCCGCTCATGACACCGGTATCTGCAAGAATCA
>JANBPO010004285.1:0-19426 GCA_024336825.1 Amorphophallus titanum | reverse complement strand
CAAGGTAGCTCACCAGTCGCCGAGTTGATCCCTCATCCAAGGGACACACGGGAAACCTCCAGCCCCAGGCTGGTTAATTGGACTCACAGTCCAAGGCCATTCACATAACCCACTCGGAAACCATCTTCCAGAGAAACCCACGTCGTGCAGGGAAAGCCCATCGCACACCTATCGATTCACAGCGACTAGATCTAGCGAAGCACGAAAGCCCAGAACAAACGGGGTCGCCTGGATCCCCAAAACCCATGGGTGCGTTAATCGACGTAACTCGGCACCTCCAGGCACCCCAAAACATAGACACAGAACCCACGGGTGTCTGGGACATCCACGAGGCCGAAGGTCGACCACTGGGTCACAACCGGGTCAACCGGAGGCCAACACAACGCGAACCGAATGCGGCTAGCATGAAAACCAATTGACGGTTCTCCCTGGATCGTCACATCAAATGGCCGCCCTATAGGGACCGCAAAACCAGTATAGCGGTCTACTCTCGGCCGCTAACTGTGGGGGACACCAGGAAAAGAAACGGTCTTCCTTAAGGTCGCAACCCTAGTGGCGGTCCTGGCCTGACCGCTAAAATCGTTTAGCGGTCAGTCGCAAGGCCGCTACTATACGGGGAACACAGGGCATAATGCGGCCATGCCCTGGCCGCAACTCGGAGAAACGGTCATCCACCTAACCGCCAGCTCCGGAGACTCAACGAGAAATGACCACAATTTGACGGTCCTGGCCTGACCGCCACTGAAAGTGGCGGTCAATCGCAAGACCGCAACTACCCTAGGCAGTCACCTCCGGACCGCAAAACCTGCCGACACTTCCAGATCAAATAGCAGCCCCTAACGGACCGCCTCTATGCAATGACAGCTACTAGTAGGACCGCTACTCCATCCTAAGCGCGAGAATGGCGAACACGGTAAAAAATCCCATTCCATGCCCCGTTATCACCCATGTGAAGGGGAAACCAACGGGAAACTAGCCCCCAGCCTCTCTAGCACTGAGAGGACCCATTTAAACCCCTAAAAATATGATCAAACCACGAAATTTGGCTCACACCCTAAAATTACACATTTTAACCCCAGTGGGAAAATAAACCCTCTCGGCTCGCCTCGGGCTACCAAACTCTCAGGAAGGGAAGTACACGAGCTAGGGAACCATCCCCCTACCTCCACCGAAGATTCCACGTGCCGAGGACACCGATCGGCCAAGAAAACACCATGAAAGCTCCATCGGTTCACGAACTCGCCACGAGCTCCACCGCTAGCCACCGCCCCTCGATCCTCACCCATGCTTGGCCGCTCCTCGCCTGCGACACCTCCGCCTCGCCCCTGCCTCGCTCCATCGGCTGTCAGAGAAGAGAGGGGAGAAGAGAGAATGTGAGAGGGAGAGGGGAGAGGAAGAGAATGAGAGTGAGGAAGAGAGAAAGCGTGATTTTTTGTCATTCATTCATTTTTTCTAATAGGAAACAATCTCTCTCAATATAAAATATCATTACATCTAAAAGAAGAAAAATATTATTTATTGTTTAGTGATCCAAAGATCTATAATTTAGAAAATTTTAACTTTTTTTGTGAAACGAAACACGGGGCCCATGCACAGAAACCCATGAATGTTAGAGTGGGAGGGAGCAGTGACACCGACGATGGGGAGCTATGGCTCCTCACAGGGGCATGTTGGAAGCACACAGGATAATAATAAAATATCATTATATCTTTTATCGATTTTATCGTGTGAGGGCGTGCTAGTCACGTATGTGACAATGTGTTCAGGTTCCAAGACTGGTCGGGATGGTCTGGACTAACCCAAGGTGCGCTCATTCTGATCACTAAGCACACGATGGTGGGCATCGGGGAGGGGCTAGAGACCCACCGTGCCATAAAGGTCAATCACGGTGATAAGAGGGGAAAACGTTTGATTAATCGCCAAGCAATGAGACTACATGGCTGATAAGTCGATTCCTATAAAAGGAAGAGAGAGAGTGATGAAAAGCCTTGAAAGTCTCACATCGGGGTGCGAAAAGGTATTCAGAGCCGTATCGATCACATGTTGACCATTTCCTCATTATTTTGTGCCCCCTCAAAGTCATGTGTTGTAATTTTACCAACACTTCTATAATGATTATTCGGGAGCTAGGGCTCCTCACGGGGAATGCCACATGGAAGCTCAGGATAATAATAAAATATCGTTATATCTTTTATCGATTTTTTTGTGTGAGGGCGTGCCAGTCACGTGTGTCACTATGTGTTCAAGTTCTAAGACTAGGATGGTCAGGACTAACCCAAGGTTCGCTCCTTTTGATCACTAAGTAGATGATGGTGGGCATCAGATTGGGACTGGAGACACGCCGTGCCATAAAGGTCGATTACGGTAATAAAAGGGGAAAACATTTGATTAATCCCCAAGCAATAGGGCTGCATGGCCGATAAGTCGATTCCTATAAAAAGAAGAGCGTGTTGAAAAGCCTTGAAAGCCCCACATCGGGGTGCGAAAAGATATTTAGAGCCGTATCGGTCACATGTTGACCATTTCCTTATTATTTTGTGCACCCTCAAACTCATGTGTTGTGATTTTACCGACACGTCTATAATGATTTTTCGGGAGCTAGGGCTCCTCGCGGGGAATGCCACGTGGAAGCACTCAGATCTTGTGCCAACCTCCTTGAGTCACGTGCACATCATTTGGGGTAGGTGTGACCGTCCCTGCCCAACTGATCATCCCGGCCATGGCTCGAGATGCGATAGTACATTGTGTACCGATACGGAAAACTATAATATATATATAATGGAATAAACTATTTGAAATGACATGTTGTATCATTTGGTTAATTGTTCTGCTGTTTGAATGGGTTTCCACCAGTATCGGCTGGTACTAGTACCAACTTTGCTGAACCGGACCGATTGGACCCGATATTGAGACGAATTGCCTGGTGCCGAGGTGTACCGCCCGGTACTGCATATCGTGATGGTGAGGAACCGGTGACTTGGGAGAAGTTCAAGGAGCTCATCTGACAGGAGTTCTACCCAGTAGGGTGGGGTACTTGCAAGCTTGGTGGACTCGATGGCACATGTTGCGTCAACAGTAGAACCAGTCGGTACAAGAATATATCACCAAGTTTTGGCTAGTGGCGGTGGCATTGGGCATGTCCCTTAACACGGAGCAGGTAGTGCAGAAGTTCATAGCGGGGTTGCCTTAGGCTATTCGTTATGAGCTGCAACTCTTCCCTAATGGCAACATCATTAATGCAAGCACCATGGTGATGGCCATTGAGAAAAAGAACCGGCAATGGGAGTGTAAGGTGACAGACAATGCCAAGGAAGGCACGTCAAAGGCCGTTGACAGCAAGTGAAGAAGGAGGGCAGCTCATCTGACACAACTCTAAAATTGGATCTTTATTGTGACCAGTGCAAGGCCGTCGGCCATTCCAAAGAGAAATGTTGGAAACTCCATCTAGACTTGATGCCCAAGAGGTTCAAGGAGAAGAATAAGGGCAAGCGTGTGCAATAGCAATGGCAACCCCAATAGCTAAACTCGAGTGTTTGGGTTCCATGCACAAAGCGGACCTGAGCTTGTCTTTGACGGCAATGTCAATGGAGATAGGACCGGACCCACACACCGAGGTTGATCCAGTACAGGAGCTGTTCACCATCAACATCCAAGTCAAGCATGAGGTCATTGGGGCATTTGTGGACATTGGGAGTCAAAAGAATTTGATCTCCACCACTTTAATACAGAGGCTTGGCCTGAAGACCACTCCCCATCCTCACCCCTATCCTCTAGGCTAGATCATGAAAGATGTGGGACAGCAAGACGATCACCAATGTAAGGTACCGTTCGCGATCACTGCTCAGTATGTAGATGAAGTATTATGTGATCTGCTCGGTATGCAGATGAAGTATTATGTGATGTAGTGTCCCTAGAGATATGCCAGGTGATTTTTGGTAGCCCTTACCTATGGGAAAGGGATGACCATTATCATCGTAGAGCTCAAGAATATGAGCTGACCAAGGAGGGGAGAAAGTATGGTTGTTGTAAGGAAACACCCCATGTTCCCACTGAGTTGGTGGACGGTAGGACAAGCTAATGCTTGTCAAAAATTTGTCCCGTTAATGTTGAGACCTACAGTAGAAGAGTTAGGGTTTTCTGATGTAATTATGTTGGCTTGCAAGCTAAAGTGGGATGGGTTAGCACGTCTCCAAATTGAATATGCAGAGCTCTTTGAGGAGGCCCATGGGCTGCCCCCAAGGAGGATGGTGGAGCACGAGATACAACTTCTTGCTGATGCTTCGCTGCCCAACCTTTCTATGTACAGAAAGTCAATGTTAGAAAATCAATCCTTGAGGGGTGCGTGGCTTGGGTTTTTTGGTTTGCCAGGTTCGGCATCACCAAATAAAAAAAAAATCAAGTTGCAGGGTTGCCAGATAGTGGTGCTATTAAGTTGAGCAGTTCCCCTTCTAGTGGCCAGGTAGTGCTAGTACCCAAGAAGGATGGGGGATGGTGCATGTGTATAGACTACCAGGCTCTTAACAAAATTACTATTAAGAATCAGTATCCCCTTCCTCAGATAGATGACCTCTTGGACCAACTCACCCAAGCCTCATTCTTCACCAAGCTGGACTTAAAGTTCAGATACCACCAGGTTCGCATATGGGAGGACACTTGGAAGAGCGCGTTCAGGATGCGGCAAGGCCTCTTTGAATGGATGGTGATGCGTTCGGGTTGTGCAAATCCCTGGCAACATTCATGCGCCTAGTGAATGATGTGCTATGGCCATGTATTGATGTCTTCATCCTGTTTTATTTGGACGATATCCTGGTCTATAGAGCAAGTCCTAGGAGGAACATGTTGAACATGATCAGCGTGTCTTTGATCTACTGCAATAACACCAGCTTCATCTGAGCAAGAAGTGTGAATTTGGGTGGACAACTCTCGTGTACCTCGGCTTCGTGGTCGGAGGAGCTGATTTTTGGATCGAACCTAAGAAGATTCAGGTCATCTGAGAATGGCCCACACCTCGAAATGTCACAAAGGTATGCCATTTTGTTGGTTCTTGTCAGTATCTCAAGAAGTTTATGAGGCATTTCTCTATATTAGCAACCCCTCTACATGCATTGACAAAAGCAAACAGTATGTTTGAGTGGACAGCTAAGTGTGAGAATGCCTTTCAGTTATTGAAAGAAAACTTTGTGAGGCCATTGTACTTGCTCTACCTAGTCTACAACGGCCATTTGAGTTAGAAACAGATGCGTCTAGTTATGCCATGGGTGTTGTCCTCATGCAAGAGGGACGACCTGTGGCATATCACTCGGAAATGTTTCAAGGAGGTCAACTCAACTATCCTACACATGTTATAGAGCTCCTTGCTTTACATCAGGCTGTTAAGCATTGGTGGTGCTATCTTTTAGGCAAGGAGACCGTGATTTACTCCGATCACTAGCCCTTACAGTATCTACAAACCTAGTCCAAACTGCAACATGCAAGGCATATGAAATGGATGGCATATCTCTAGCAGTTTATCCTCATTATTAAATATAGAAATGGGGTACAAAACAAGCTGGCGGATATGCTTTTTCACCCTCCTGTGGCCATGGTATGTTTGTCTTCCATCATGCAGGTCGTGCCAACGTTACATGAAGAATATGGGTCCCTCAATAAACGGGGACCCTGACTTTGGTGTCATATGGGGTCAAGCAGGTGGTGGGCCCTCATATGAATTTACTATCCAAAATGGCCTTCTTTATAAGGGACGACAACTATGCATTCCACAAGGGGCAGATCGAGTAAGGTGGATGCGTGAAGCACACTCCTCCATGGTTGGTGGGCACTTCGGAGTCAACAAAATGGTCTAGAACCTTCAAAGATATGCGTATTGGCTCTGCATGCAGCAAGATGCGCTGCCCAGTTCGTGTGGGATGCATACTGTGTTCCAAGCCAAGCAAACTATGCAAGCCTCTACTGGTCCCGACTCGACCATGGAAAAGCATTTCCATGGATTTTCTTGGGGGTCTTCTTACGACCAGAAGATGGCATGATTATCTATATGTTGTTGTAGATCATTTTTCACAAATGATTGCCTTGAATCCATGTAAAAAGTCCATTACAAGATAGGAAGCGGCTCGCTTGTTCTTCCGTCATGTATGGACTCATTTTGGACCTCCTCGCTCCTTTGTATCAGACAGGGATGGTAAATTCTTGAGCTCCTTTTGGGGGGCAACATGGGCGAGATACCAAGCTTCAGAAGAGTACACCTTATCAATCCCCAATTGATGGATAGATCGAGGTTGTCAACTGCACCTTGGTACACTTGCTGCGATGTTATCATGCACAACATCCCAAAACTTCGGATGAGAGTTTACTTTACATTCAGTTTTCTTTTAATTGGGCGGTTCATGAGTCTACAAGATAGTGTCCTTTTGAAGCATGTTTGGGTTTCCTGCCTTCAAGCCCCTTTGATTTAGAGTTTACAGTTCCTGCCAATTCTTTCTCCAAGGACACATGAGAGAGAGAAGGCGCTACATTTCTTGGAGAAGATCAGACACATCCATCAAGAAGTAGCGGACCCATTGCAACAGTCCTAGCAACGCTACAAGGAGCACCATGATTGACACCAAATGCAAGGGGATTTTCTATTTATTTATTTATTGCCATGAGTTAAACAGCGGTTTACTCATATTATCACTTGGATAAGTATTCTCAATTGTTTTCCCTAGATAGGCATCTTTTACTTTTATCCAGGGTTACGCCCCAGTCGATATGGAGATTGACGATCCTCGTTTGTCGGAGGAGCGTTGTCACCTTGAGCAACCATTTTATGAAGATCATGAGAACTTTAAGGTGGGGGTCATACCTCTACATCTGGTCGCCTGGGACATATATGGCCACAACCGAGGTGCACATGATTCAGTGGAGGGTATGATCTTGACTCCCTCGGTCCTGGATTTTACCAAGGATGGTTGTGATTACCAATGGGTGGTAGATAGCATATTACGATAGACAGTGCCAAGTTGGTATGGCAAATGGTCGGTGATTTCTTTGCGCTTTCCACCAGGGAGTCATTGAATGGTTGATGGGTGTTCGTCACTTTTATAGAGTGCCCTTGGAGAGAGTCGGGATTCGGCATGCCGTAACTACTGCATTGTATAATTACCCTTGCTGCAGGCCCTAGCGGACAAATTCAATCGCCGCTTGAACACTTTTATTACCGCTGAGTGTGAGACGACCTTGGATTTATGGGCCTTCCACCATATTTCTTGCTTAGTTATTGTCGGCCATACATATGAAGAAGTGGCCCTAGATGGCTTACACAGTAGTCACTCCAACAGTGAAGGGAGGTATTGGATGCTATTTTGCTACCGATTTTTTATGAAGACTTGGAGGGACTTGACCTGTTCCAGGAAAGAGGGTGACCTTGAAGGCATGGATCCGCCATTTTTATGATGGCCCATTATGTTTTTATAAGCAGTTCGCCTGGGAAGTGTTCCCCTAGACTATTACACTCGTGGAGATAAAATTTAGGTGTTATGCTTGTTATTTGTGTGCCTCAAGGGAGGGATGGAATCTGCATGAAATTCTCGATCTCTCCTACCTTGTAGCCTATCTTGCTTATTGACTAGCTACATTTGTGGTCCCTCACGGGGAAGAGGGTGTTTTATGAGTAGAGCTCATTTATCCAGCTTGTTTGTTAGCTTGCGGGTAGAGGCTAGCCAGAACTCTAGTGGCATTGGTCAATATTTATCATTCTTTCGGAGCGCTAACCACTCATGAAAATCCCTCGATTTGTGAAGATCGCTCCGCTCGCTGCCAAAGTTGGGCAATTCTCATCTTTCTATGGGCCTTCTGAAAATGAGTTTAGACGAAGTCGGGGTCCAGAGGTAGAGGTGGCTGATCCTCTCTCTACAATTTCTTCTCTTTTGGTTTTTTAATGGCACGAGCATTCTGCCTAAAGATACTATTGTGGTCAAACCACCATCAAGTAAATATCAAACTTGCTTCTGCAGTCCATTGGAGGGATGGGGTAGGCCTCATTTGCACTCAGTACATAAAGTCCCATCCTCTGCAAATCACCCAGCCACTCTCTGGCCACCTCTGGATCTGGCTGCCCACCGAAAGAAGGCGACTGAAACTGTAAGAACTCCTTCAACACTCGACCAGGACCACCTCGAGACGACGAACCCTCACCAGCATCACCTCTCTGTCGCTGGTCTCCCTGATGCCGCTGCTGGAAGACATAGTCAAACATGTCTCGAAAGAAATCGTCCACCCCGGGAGCTCGCACACCTCCAACTGCACTCTCTGGAACTGAGGCTCTACTCTGCTCCTCTGGACCACTGCTCGACCCCCCCTGCTGGGAACGAGCCCTCCTCCGCGGGGCCATAACACACCTGGCATCAAGAAAACAATCGCAAATCGATAAAACACATGGGCCCTAAGCCAGTCGTCGACTGTATAAGACATTCATGGACCTTTTGGACCACTGCAGTCATTTTAGATCCTTATACACCCTCACAACCTCGCTCTGATACCAGCCGTGGTGACCTGGGATCCGAGTACCGGAAAGGAACCAACGCGACTCGAACCTCGGCTCGCCTCCCACGAGCCCGAAGACTCGGAAGGGAAAAAGAGATGGTGTGAGAGTGTGTAAGAAGTTAAAGTAACTGTAGAGATAGCACAATATACAACTAAATGATAATGCAGAAAGTAAATAAACAATTAAACTGCTACAGGGTCCAGTACATCTTATGTCTAAATAAAAGTACAGTCAACTGAAAGAAAGGTACAAATACGAAGGGAAAGTACAAGTACACGGGGCATACCCCGGCTCTGGCAACTGGCACTAACCTCGACTAGTAGAACCACGCTGAACACCTGCCACACCACCTGAAGTGCCAGTCTCGCCTGAAACATGGTGAAAACACGCAGGGGATGAGCCTCATTTCACAGGCTTAGTAGGGATCTCTCAAACCCTATCTCGCACGAAAAATAAGGCAAGAAATAAGAAAGCAGGAAAATACCCTACCTAACAGGAGTACGACAGAACCAACAAGCGGGAATAAATAAACGAAAAAATCATCTATTCTAATAGTATCGTACTACTGAACCTCGGTCCGTCAAAACTTGAGTCCATACTTGCCAGCAGACAGGAGCACTTCCCACTAGAAGAATGACTGGATGCGTCCCCTGACGTCTTACACTGCGTCACAAGTGTCTAGCTACAACGCCCCGAGCGCGAGACTCAAACATGCTCAGTAACCAAAGTACCACGAACAAGGACTAGCTGAGGTCGCGCTCGTCAGCGCGGGTTCGAACCTTAACCTCGTGTGCACATTCAGACCATACGCCCTAGGTCTGTCCTGTAACGACCCAGAGCTCTGGGTACCGATAACCCGATAATATTGGATTACCGCTACCAAGAACTGGGGACGCCACCCAAGAGGCTGATGAGGCCCCTGAAGGGTTAGTGGAGTTTGTCGACATCAAGTGATGGAGGGACATCAGCATGCGTTGCGATAACCCTCCGATGCCCGAAGACGCGATCACCATCTGTCGTAGGGGTTTGTCCGCGGAAGTTTGTGAGAAGCTTTTGGGCTCAAATATCAGAAGCTTCGACCAGTTGAATACAGTGGTGGCAGAGATTGAAATGTTCTTTGCTGACCACCCGACACATAGCTTCCGTCAAGGGTAAATCCTCTAAGGACCGTCTAGCCAGTGGCAAGGAGGTGAATGCTGTAGACTTCTCCCCGACGAATGGAGACAAGGGAGAAGGAAAGTCAAAGGGCAATGGCAAAAAGTCCGATGCCAAGGCGAATGCGTCTCTCTTAGCGGAGCGTATGAAGACGCCTTATTTCTTCAGAAAGGAGCATACTAAGATGCTCTTTGATCTGTTTATGAAAGAATATCTCATCACCCTGTCGGATCTGCACAAGCCCTCAGAGGTGGACAAAACAGATGATCCTACCTATTGTGTGTATCACCGAAGGCTGGGTCACACCGTCGGGGATTGCTATGTTTTCAAGAACATAGCAGAAGAGCTTTTTCAAAAGGGCTTGGTGAATATGCTGGGCCATGCGGTCGACCTATCACAACCTCATGTTTGGAGCCGACCAAACCGGTCGGCTAATGTGGTCTACTTGGTGGCGATGGCTTCGAGCTCCAATGTCTCCGAGGCCGGGTCTTCAAATCAATAGCATGATGCTGGTCGCAGAACTACTCCTTCTTTGCTCCTAGAATCCTTGGCATTGCAGAGGACTATCCGGAAGATCCGATGGAAAATCCGGCAGTTGCAACTGGAACAAAGGCGCCTGCTGCAGTTCTTGGAGAGCATTGATGAGCGGTTGGCCACTTTCCCCTTTGGCCTATTTGCTAGGGGGTTAGCTCCAGCCCACATACGAAAGGCAGGGATGCCATCTACTGCCCGGGCTCCGCTCAGGGGTTGGTTTTCCGATGAATCCTCGAATTCATCTAAAAGCGAGGAGGATTCACCTGAAGGCGAGCAGCCAGGGAAGTTATACTCCTTCCTGCGCGAAAAGACCTTGAACATCTTCTTCGCGTGCCAGCGAGCGGGACTGATCAGCCCATCACCCAGTAAGCAGGCACTAGGTGCTGCATTTCATCAGGGCTATTGCCCATACCATGAGGTGATAGGTCACATCATCCACAACTGCCAACCTTTTAAGGACTTCGTCGAGTACTTAATCAGGCGAGGGGTGGTCAATGTTATGACACGACCACTCCGATGGACAGAGTGACGTCCCAAGATCTTGATCCGTACGACAAGAAGAATGGAGAGGGAAGAATGATGAAACACACAAGATAGGGACAGCAGGATTTACGTGGTTCGGAGGTTACCCCCCTACGTCTATGGGCGACGGCAACAGCGGAACTTCACTAGATGTGGCCGAGTAGGTCCAGAATATTCATTTACAGACTTGGTGGCAGAAAAGATGAAACCAGATGAGGACTTTGTAACATATGTCGACCGATGGAGGCAGATGGCCTCACGTGTGCCCCGATAGATCTCGAAAGAAGAGAAAGTTAAACTATTGATTTCTAATGCCACTCCGACGTTCCGAAACATATTGGCAAGGAATGATATTTTAAATATTCACCAGCTGTACAGTCGGGTCCTGGTTTATCTAGACCCAATTCAAAGACTCCCCCATCCACTCTCTATTTGAAGCCTAAAAGCCTAAGTCTATTAGGAAAACTCAGGGCCCAGTAACCGAGGGAGTATACACAAATGAGCTAGTGTAGGCTGTCAACCAGTCCACACCACCCCATTTTTAGCAGCAACCCCAACGCAATACCCAATTCTCTACCCCGTCAGCTCCACGACCATCATTTTCGGCACCCCAGCCACCACAACAACCTCCACCACCACCACAACAGCCTCAGCGGTCACCCCAATACCATAATGTTCCACCACCTGCTGGTTACACACCTGCTTGGCTGGGTCCGAAGAGAGCCAACTACCCACCACTTCCAGAAACACTCCCTGACATTTTCTCGGCCTTGATGTACACTGGTGACATATAGTTGCCTCTGGAACATTAGAACTGGAATCCAGCAGCCGATCAGTCAAGGTATTGCATATACCATCGGCAACCCAGGCACACGATAGAGAGATGCTATCAGTTCAAGGATCTAGTTTATGATTTGCATGAGGGCCAAAGGATTGATTGGGCCCAAATGCACAAATTGATTGAAGATATAAAAGAAAGAAGAAGACAAGCAAGGCCGCAACAGGCGGCACCCCAGTAGCAGTAGTTCCAGCAACCTCTACAACAACCTCAACAACAGTAGCAACAACAGCAAGAACTCCGGATTCATCAAAATCCCATGCCAGAACATCAACCCACTCCTCAGCAACAACAGCCGCCGGCACCAGCTCAAGTCAATATTGTTCACCGCCCAGCCCCTAACGTTGGGTGGTCTTTTGATGACGAGACTCCAGCCCATCTCCTGGCCTTCCACCACACCAACACAAACTCCCCCACGCCATCCATTCCTTCCATCCTTCGGCCCACCGCCTTGACCACCACTCCGCCCGCCATCCCTTCCACCACATGGCCCACCATTCCGCAAACCCTCGCACCATCACCCACCATACCCTCCATCATTACCCCTCCACTCCGCCCTTCACCAATTTCCCCTCCGCCAATGCCCATCAAGACTACCACCCCCATCATCTCCCCTATTTTCCCTCCCTCCACTTATCCCACCGGGCCAATCGGGAGTCCGTCCGTCGCCATGCCGGTGCAAAATCTTGCCCTTAGGATCGAGCGATTGTTTTAGAGAAACTACCCTTCTAGTGGTGTGCCGTACCAACCGAGAACTAGTCAGAGTAACACTCATCAGTGTCAGCTCTCGCCTCTGACCACGTGTGCACACACTGACCATTGCCTAGGCCAGGCCTCTAGCTAGCTTTCCCTCCCTGTAGAGTGCTACAGTCGAACCAAGGGCCCACGACACTAGCTAAAGCCGTTTAACGGGTATACCCCTCCACCACTCCCAGGTGGGTCGACCTTCTGCAAAGTTTAGGGCTACGTCTAGTGGTTCCATCACAGGAAAGTCCAAGCACTCCATTGGGATTGTACGAGCAAGCCAATAACCATAAAATAGGACATTTATAATATAGACAGAATGATGAATATGCAACTCTAACCTTTCCCAAGTAGCAGAGAATAATGGACTGGGTTGAGGGCGTTAAATGAGTATAACGCACCTCCCTAGGACCGTTATGCTCACCGAACTCAGGAAAAATCTGATCTAGCAGAGTATAATGCACTGCCTCAAGCTCGTCATGCAATGCATGGCGCGTTTTGACCCATGCGTTATATTCCCCAGCAAACCTTCGCAAAACACACCAGACATAACGCACAATCGCAGGTGTGCCATGTGACTATTATGCACCCGGTGTGGTCCGTTAAAGACACTCGAATGTTGAAAACATAGAAAACTCCTCAAAAACTCACAGAGTACAATGCGCCTTAGTCAGGGCATTATACATTACATGGCGGTCTGGGATCAGCCCGTCATGCCTCACATCCTACCGACCTATTTGAAACTTCGATAGCATAACGGCCCATGCGCGATCCGTCGTGCAATGCATAACGCACCCCCATGGATCCGTTATGCGATCTGGAAAATGTGAAGGACGAGTTCATACCGAGCTCCCCTCCAGTCAAGCCGGATCGGCGTGAAATGAAAAGAAAAAAGGTAGACAGAGTTGAATAGCTAAAATTCTATAACTACAGCATGCATCAAAACTCAAATCTACCACCCCTAACCAATTATCAAAGTATTTAAATCCTAAAAATCCCAAAAATACCTCTTGCATAGAAAATGAGGTAAACGCCTATGGATGGGCATGCATGTACTACCAAAATGTTCCTAGCAAAGTAAGGAGTCAATCCCCCTACTTTGATCGGAACAAAATCCTCAAAAAGTGCGTGAATAGACGACGAGACGTTGGGTTGCCTTACGACACGATCCGATCCCATAGTCGACGATCCATGAAAAGGATAGCAATGGCGCGATCCTCGCGTCTAGCCGGTTCCAACTGTACCTCTTGTGCCTCGATTCGAGATCAGCACAGCCCAGAATGGACGAAGGAACGAAATTAGGAGAGAGAATGAGAGGGGGAGAAAATCGAGAGAAAGAAAGAGAGAGAGTGCACGTGTAAGGAGAGAGAGAAAACACACGTGGGTTTAATAAAATCTATTTTTCTTTTTTTTGAAAATAAGACCCATCTCGTGACTCAATCCGAGTATAAGCACAGAAGAGCTGACTATCTGACTCATTGCCGGTTCCTCAATCACACACGGCCCCACGCATCCCTCGCTAGGGACGCCCGCGAGCTAGAGTCCCAGGTTGCGTGTCCGTCCCGCATCAGTACACAGGGCCTCCGATTTAAATTGGTTAATATAGGCATGGAGCATTTTCCCATGTTCCTGTTTGAGAGCCAACAACCCCGCTACTGACTGTGGCGGACCGCTGCTAGTGAAGCTTTCCTTGAATACTCACCCGAACTGTCGAAAATCACTGATGCTACCCGGGGCGAGTGCTCAAAACCATGCTTGAGCACCCTGGACCAAGGTGGTCACGAACGCTCGACACTTGATGGCATCGGATGCCCCATGCAGGGTCATGAGGGTGTCGTAAGTATCGTAATGGTCGGTCGGGTCTCCCTATCCGTCGTATGCTTTGAAGGTTGGGAGCGAGATCCAGGGGGAGATCTCGGCCTTCAAGATGAGGTCAGAGAACGGGGATTGCTCCTCATCCTCCGCAGTGGAGGTCTTTTGTAGGGAGCGGAGGACGTGCTCTTGCTCTGCGAAACGCCTCTCAAAGTCTCATAGCCGGAGGGACAGCTTGGGTCGTCGCTGGGTCGAGGGGCTATGGGGGCGCTCCTACATGCTACCTCGATGACCCTCGAAGGCCTCGGTCTCCGGAGGCAATCGGTGTGCTCTGAACTTCTCTCTCGTCGGGGTGGAGGAGGCTTCTTACTCCAGGGGAGGGGCTTGTTTTGGTCCACCTGACCGATTACGGATTATCCGCTATCCCCAGAGGATGAAACGGCCCCCTGAGGTTTGCAGGGAAGCATCTCCAGGGGGGTTTTTCGGGAAAATCGTGAACGCTCTTCCCTTGCCGCCTGGGTCCTCATTAGATCAATGAGGCTATCCAGTTTTGCGTTGAGGGTTTGGAAGGGGTCTGTGCTTCCGATAGGGGGTTGCCCCTCCACGGTGGGCGCGGGGTTGCCGTCGGTCGGGTCGCTGGTGCATGATGGGGTGTTCCCCGTATGATGGGAAGGTGCACCTTCCTCTGTTACCACGGCTTTCCCTCTGTCGCCTGTGGTCTTCCTGTAGAACTCCTTCAAACCATGTTGGCTCTTTGTTCGTTTCCCACAGATGGCGCCAGATGAAGAGGGGTTATCTCGCACGGTGCCTGAGCTAAGGATGATGTCCACGGATGCTAGAACTTCAAGAAGGGGAAACGGATCAGAGGTGCCCAGGGATGAATCCCCAGTGAAAACCCTGCGACGCTTAAGTCAGTGACTATAGTAGAGCTCTGGTACGAAGGAGAAAGGGAAAGAGATGAGGGCGCGAGATTCCTCTCCACCATGTGGTGAAGTGGCTCTAGCTCAGGGTTGATATCGCTTAATAGCGCTGGCTCATGGTGACAAGAGGTGCTTTGTTGCTATCATCAAAACAGAACAATATATATGTTGCTAGCATCAGGGCTAAATAACATATGCACAACAGACCCGAGCCAACGTAATTAGCTGCAGGCTCCTACCATTGCTAGAAGATCTGAGCAGAGTGGGCAGATACACATGGGGAGCGGCTGTCCTGGCCTTCCTATTTGATTCGCTCAGTGCTACCGATCGGGTGACCATGCTAGGCGACTTCTCGCCTTTTCTACAGGGAAATGCCCTTAAATGCTCCTAAATGCTTTTAAGTGCTATATGCTGACACATGATCTTTAAAATGCAGATTTGGATCTTCCTTTACCTGCCCGGGATTGGGCGAGGAACCGAGCTACATCCGGCATGGATTCCCATCGCGAGGCAATGGACGGTGGCTTGTAACACGGGGTCGATCAAGAGGTTGACTCGGGCGATCCAAGACGATATTGAATCATTCCCGTATGCATCGATAAATTCCTGATCTTAAGCCCTTCTACATGCTTCTATATGTTGACAAATGCTGATGAATGTTGATGAATGATGATGAATGACTGAATGCCGACTTTAATGACCATTTCAGGTGCACTGGACACTGTACCGGGATGAGCAACATGAGGGACAACCATGGGTGGAGGCTTCCCTGGCCTATGGAGGATGGGATGTTTGGCTGCATTGCATTAATGTGATCGAGCCACTGCATTATTGCTTGATTATGAGGACATGAGGTGTACGCCAGCCTGTGGTAGTGTTTCCTCGTCGGGGTGACCAGCGCCCGGGGAAATCTTCCAAAGTGTTTAGCGGCGACAGAGATTGGAGTAGTCGAGTCAAGAAGTACATCTAGGATTAGAAGCAAAAGGGCAAGGCAGTGAAGGAGCAGGCGGACAGCTATGAGGCCTACCTGAAGGCCTACGCCCAGTGGTACGGTGACCAGGTCTTCCGTGGTACCTGACGACTGGTATGAACTCTAACCTCAAACTTCATGATATACCTCTATATGCATTGACATTTAATTTTTAAATGCAGCAGACCCACAAGGACGCATCGCTGAGCTCAAGGGACTACTCCATGCCACCGTGCAGCAGCAGGACGAGTACCGAACAGCTCTGGAGCTTCTAGTGAGCTTTCTTTAGACTTTAAATGAAATGTTCATGCAAATTGACTGACCTTTGAAATGCAGCGGGCCGAGGGAGCCCAGAGGACCAGACCAGATGCACTGTCCTCCTCTACACAGCCTACCGGGGGACGGGCTGAGCAAGATGTAGACTTTACCCGAGCTGTAGCTCGAGTCGAGGAGGCCGAAGCTACCATCGCAGAGCGAGTAAGAAACTAAACCTTTCTTAAAATGCTTCATGATTTATGCATGTGCCTAAACTGACCATGATGCAAATGCAATATGCAGGCGAGATTGTTACTTTCTTCTTCTTCTTTCTTTCTCCACCGCGGCTCCACCGCAGTGCCCTTCTCTTCCCCCCTCTTCCTCTCCTTCTTCTTTCTCCTCCCCTCCCTCTCTCTCTCTACATCCTCATAGTGCACCTATTTTGAGCAATGGGTCCGCCTTTGCCACACTCCTTGCTCCTCCTTTCCTCCCCTCTTGCATCCCCCACTCTCTCCCTTCCCTTTCTCTCCTCTGCACTGCACATTGTCCCCCTCTCTTCTCTCTTTTCTCTTTTCCCTGTTCTCTACCCTTGTTCCACAGCACCGAGCACCTCTCTTCCCCTTCCTTCTCCTCCTTTTTCCCTCTGTCCACACTGCATTCACTCACCCCACCTCCATCGCACCACCACCTCTGCCACGTGCCCCTACTCTCCTCTTTCGGCTTCCCTCCGTCTCACGTCTTGTCCTCTCTCTTCTCCTCTATCTCTCCCTCTCATGTTTCTTCCCTCCACCGCTGTCGAGCATCTCTCTCTCTTCTAGTCTCTTCCTCCTCCTTCGTGCATCTCTTCTCCATCTCCCTTCTCCTCTTCTCCTCCTTGCCTCTCCCATCCGCCGTTGCTCCCCTTCACCACCGTCTCTCTCTGTTCGCAACACTAAGCGTCTCCCTCGTCCCTCTCTCTCTCACTCTCATCTCCTCTTCTCTGTCTCTCTCTTCTCACACATCATGCGCACACGCAGTAATGTTTATTTTAGTTTTTTTCTTCCTTTATTTTATTAACTCCCACCTCCACCTTTCTCTATTTCTTTCTTTCTCTACATCTCTCTCTATTTTTCCCACAAAATCTCTCTCTCTCTAAAACTCTCTCTCATGGCGGCCTCCACATCGGATTGAGCGACTCTCCAAGGCTCAAAGGCGTGGGCGACGAAATTTACACTTTATTCACGACTATTTCCCCACGGGTCGAGGATCGTTGGTTGGAAGATTCTGACCGATCGAGAGAATTATTTTCCTCGATGTGACTTTGTCTTGGCTACGTGTGCCTTGATGTTGTTTATTGTCGTGCTGTTGCTGGAGGCATTATGGTGTTGGCACTAGCATTTCTAAGAGTTGGGGAATATGTCGGCATATATGCTGGTTGAGTACTCTCCGCTCCTCTGTAATCTTTTTCTTGGGTGTTGTGTTCTCGGGACGTGATCGTGGTCCTTGAGATGCGTTTCCCAAGATTGTTGTTATTGTTGTTCTGGGTCCTTATTGGTAAGCTACTCACTGCATGACTAGCACATTGTAGTCGTGTATTCAGCTATTATTGTACCTTGATGTGACCCAGCTTGCAGTTGTGTTCCGTGGTTCTGTGTTGAGTACGGAGTTGGGATTCTGCAAGTGCTGCTGCTGCTGCTGCTGCTGTTGTTGTTGTTGTTGTTGTTGTTGTTGTTGTTGTTGTTGTTGTCGGTTGCAGAAATGAAGGAGTGAGAAGCACCTGAATAAAATAAAGCACGGGTTGCACAATCAAAAACAGTAATCATACCTTCGACAAGATTGGAAGCTACAGCTTCTGCTCACGAAATGTGAGTCACTTTGCCTTTCAACTTTCTACCGGCAGCTGTAGAAGACTGGAAAGAAGATGCTGTTGAAGTCTGAGGGAGAATCTACTAAAATTGCTGAGATGGCGACGGTGGTGGAAGCGGAGGCCTGAATTGTGATTAAGACGGCTGGGATGGAGCTGCTGGAGCAAACTGCATGGGAATTGCTTGCATCAGATAGTCTCTCACCACATGACCTAACTGGTCACACCGAAAACACACCATTGGCAATGATCATGGTTTTCCTGGGTGGCTGCCACCACACCGCGCACAACCTTAAATTGGCTTTTTGCAGAAGTCTGTTGCTACTGGAAAGTAGGGGCTGACTGCTGTGTAGCACTAGACAAAGCCTGCTGGTCAACTCACATTTTAAATCTTTTCTTGTTCTTGAATCTTCTAAACCGGGACTTGCCAGAAGAAGCCACACCACTTGCTGCTGGAGTGGTAGAAGGAAAACCTGGAACAGGAGGCGGATAACCCGGAGGAAGTTGAGCTGTCGGCTGAATCGACATTACCTGAGAAGGAACTAGGGATCTCACCAAATCCAATTCCAAAGATACTGCTGCCTGATATACTTCAGTCATATTGGTCACACGGGCAACAATCAGCGACTACCTCAACTCAGTACGGAGGCCACGAAGAAATTACTCTGTCTTTAATGCCTCATTTGCAAGAATGTAGAGCATATAACGGCCCAATTTCATAAACATGTTTCGATATTCAAGCACCGACATTCCTCCCTGGACAAGCTGTAAAAATTGATGCATTTTATCTATGTGGAGATAAGCTGGGCTGAAGGTGAGTTCGAAGGTAGCGACGAACTCAGTCCACGAAATCTGGCGGAGTGGGCGAGATTGAAAAGAAACCTCCCACTCGGTATTCCACCATGTCAACGACGCGCCCTGGAGCTGAAAAGTGCCGGGCATCACCTTTTCATCTTCTGCGCATTCCATGGAACGAAACACGCACTCGGTGGCGTCCAACCATGTTCTGGCGACATCCGGGTTGGTCTAGCCTTTAAAAGTCGACGGATGAAATAGCAAAAACTCCTTTAATGCACGTCCGCGACTGCCAGGCGCATCCTCTGGAGCTGGAACAACGGGAGCTGGAGCAGGGACATTTTGAGGAACGCTGCTCGCTTCCTGAGGAACCGGGGCTCTCCGACGCCGAGACGACATCTCGAAACGACTAGCAAACAGATAATAGATAGAAAAATTCATTAATCACACGGAAAACATCCTAAGCCAGCAATGGACAGTGTAATTGGACTAATTCTGGACAATAGCTGTGCAATTT
>JANBPO010004280.1:0-26045 GCA_024336825.1 Amorphophallus titanum | reverse complement strand
CCGTTGAAGGACCACTTCTTGTTGAATGATGATTTGAAATTTTCTAGGCTTGTGATAGGTTCCTTCTTATAACTTCCTTGAATCTTGTTGGATAGTTCAGTGGCATCCTCGAGCAATTGGGCATGCCTAACCATCTCCGAATAGATTTGAATGTCAATCGGTGTGAGTTGTGTAAATATAGTGGGGCCGAAGCCTGTTGAGGAACCTTTTAACCTTCATCCTTTCGGTACACACCAAGTGAGGTGCATACTTCGACAGTCTTGAGAACTGGGCCTCATACTCAGCCATAGTCAGGGTCCGTTGTTTCAATGCGGCAAACTCCACGGCCTTCTTTTCCTGAATACGGTCGAAAAAGTATTTACTATTGAAATGTTTAACAAAGTCATCCCATGAGACATGGTTATCAGGTAATGTTGCTTCTACGGATTCCCACCAATCTCGAGCATCTCACTCCAGTTGGAATGTGGCCAATAAGACCTTTTCTTCATCCGTGCATTGCATTACACAAAAAATTCTTTCAATTTCCTTTAGCCAGTTCTCGGTATCCTCGGGGTTAGTCGAACCCGTGAACCTTGGTGGGTTCATATTACGAAAATCCCTATGAAGGTCACTGGCTCCGCGGTGAGCACCGCCTACCACCACTTGCTGTAGCGCCTATGTGAGACCTTGCACGGTGCGCTGCATCTCGCGCCATTGTGCCCTTTCAGTAGCCATTATCCTACAAGAAAATATAACTATGTATAGTAAGTATCGGGTTTGATTATAAGATCGAACGTCATTATAGGGCTTAATAGAACTTAACCCATGGCTCTATCCATCTCACCGAGTGTAGGGAGTAAACCTATCCTTGGAATTGGGTTTTGAGTTGGGTTTCTCATAGATTTTGATCATGACTTCTAATTTTCTAGGAAATTGAAATCCTAGGCTCTGATACCACATAAACTGTCACTCCCCGAGCACGGAAGATACCCGGTAGCGCGGCCAGTTTATATAGAACCAATCAATCAAAGCAGTATACATATTATTTTTTTGACAAAAGATAGAGTGCGCAAATACATGATAATAACCACTAGGACTTAAGTTACAAAATGATACCAATAGTCCAAGATGACAATTCTTCCAATTAACCAACTGATGATACACATACATTATTCAATTCCAACTACTAGGCCTCAAACCTTAATAAGTTTCAATCAACTAGACTGAATACAATGTCAGGACAACAGACGCGTGATGTGACACAACCTCGGACCTACTAGCAAGCACAATTCGCGACGCAAACGGGCCGTAATTGGCGGTCGACTCACTCGACACTCACCCGAACCCGTGGATGACTCGGCGATGCTGAGTGGAGGATGTGGGGGGCTGGTCCCTTGCTGGTAGAGGGCCAGCAAGGCCAGAGGGTCTCCCAAAGGGGGTTAGGATTGTTATTATTATTAACATTTGCTGCATTTGTAGGGTACGTGGCAGGGTCTGTGCAGGGTCAGTGCACATTAGGATAAGGTCGGTGCAGCCTACAGACCAGGTCGGTGCACATGCAGGCCAGGTCGGTGCACATGGGGCTGGAGGTCGGTGCAACGAGGGCTAAGGTTGGTGCATGGTATGAGCATGCGAGGGGCAAGGTCAGTGCAGGTTTGAACTGAAAAGGGGGCAAGGTCGGTGCAGGTTTGGGCCTGAGGTTTATGCATACTGGGCAAGGTCGGTGCAGGTTCTGGCCAAGGTCGGTGCGAGCTTCAGCTGGGCTGAATGAAGGTTGGTGCACATGTGCACCATGCTGAATGAGGGTCGATATACATTATACCAAGGCTGAAAGTAGGTCGGTGCATGTTTGCCAAGGTCGGTGCAGGTTCTATGCATGCAAAGGACAAGGTCGGTGCAGGTTGGGATGGAGTCTGTGCAGGTTACAGCTGGGCTGAATGAAGGTCGGTGCACATGTGCATCGGGATGGATGAGGGTCGATGCACATATGTGCCAGGCTAAATGAGGGTCGGTGTAGCTGTGCAGCCAGGCCAAATGAAGGTCAGTGCACATGTGCACCAGGCTGAATGAGGGTCGGTGGAGCTGTGCAGCCAGGCCAAATGAAGGTCAGTGCACAAGGAGGCCAAAGTCAGTGCACATTCGAAGGCTAGGCTGCAAAGGTCTGTGCAGGTTTGAGCAAAGGTCTGTGCAGGCCCATGCCTATAAGGGCCAAGGTCTGTGCAAGTGTTGCCTGGGCTAAGGTAAGGTCGGTGCATGTTCTGCCCTAAGGTCGATGCAGGTCTGCCCAGGATAATTAAAGGTCGCTGCACATGAAGGTTTAAGGTCAGTGCATGTTCGCCCTAAGGTCAGTGTAGGTCCATGCATGCGAGGGCCAAGGTCTGTACCGGGCAAGGAGTGCACCGGGGGAAGTTGACTTGGAGGTGCACCAGTTGGAGGGGCAAAGTGCACCGGTGGAGAGGGACAGGCTGGTTCTGGGGCCAGGTGTGTATCGGACCAAGTGGGCTAGGGGTGTGCCAGACCAAGGTTTGTTCAGGGGAGGTTTCTCTCACTCATGGGATGCATGTGAGGGGTTTTCTTTTACTCATGAAGTGCATGTGTAGGGTTTTGATTTGGCTTTCTTTTATTCATGCAGATCGTGTTCGTGGTTATGTTCGGCCGTCCGTCATGGTGATGCATGTGTTCAGTTATTCGGGATCTCCGTGGCTCTTTGTTACTTCGGTAAAGCCGCTTCATTGTTGTTTATTATGTTTATTTATTGTTTCCTTTTACATTATTACTTTTATTTTATTATTATTGTTATCATGTTAATTCTGACAAAAATTTGACAGCATCTCCCCAGGACCCGGATGTTGGGGGTGTAAAGGGGAACATGCCCATAAGGAGTGGCATGACCCAACAACTCAAGATGTGTGCCAGGGCAGTAGCACCTTTAAGAAAACTTCAGAAAACCTGGAGAAATCAGCGAATGAGAGACACTGGGCTAAAACAGGCTAAGGGTGCACTGGATAAAGGTTAAACTGGAGGGTGCACCGGTTATAAGACATGCAAATGCTCCGGGTGAAGGGAGTTGAAGTGTGCCAGGCAAGGCACAGGCAAGGTGTGTCGGGTACAGCATGGCATAGGCAAAGGCATAGGTAGAGTATGCCGGGCAAGGGAGCAGCCCAGGTGTGCCGGACAGAAGGCAAGCTGGGTGTGCCGGACAAGGCTGGGCTGAGGCGTGTCGGGTGGAGAACCCTGAGGGTGTGCCAGGTAAGGGTTGGCCACGGCTCACTGGATCAGAGGGAGATGGGTGAGAGCGGTAGCAGGAAGAACCAAGGGAGATCTCACCCTATGGAGTTGATTCAAAGACGCCAGCCATTAGGTTGGCTAGGCCCTGAACTCTGGTGCCATGAAGGCCTCCCCTGACGAAGGAGTGAGACGAGGTAGATGAAGAATGTTGTCTTCTTTCTCCCCAAAAGATATAGAAGAATTGGTGAAGCACAGAGGAAGACCCTGGAGGAGGTGGAGAGGTGGGAGACACAGACGCAAATCCATGAACGCCTAAAAAAACTTTCTTCTATTCTTGCAAAAAAAGGGAAGCAGCCCAGACAGCTAATACATTCTAAGGAAGCAAATAAAAAGACGGAGGGGACAAGGTACAACGAGGGGGAGGGGGACGGAGCACTAACTCCTCTCTTTCCTTCTTCTTCTTCTTCTTCTTCTTCTTCTTCTTCTTCTCTTCACGCAGATGGTGGTGGGTGGAGTAGCAGACTTCCTCTCTCTCTTCCTCTCTTCTGGTCTTCTTCCTCTTCTCTTCCTATCTTCTTCATTCTGCCTCTGAGGAGAGCCAACCCGACAGAGAGCCTCTTCTTCTCTTTTCTTCATCGTGAGTGGCTTTTTTATAGAGCCGCTGGCCATGGCATCCATTTACGATGGAAGTCAATCGGAGGATTGACTCCGATCGTGTCTCCGTCAGAGCGATGCTTGCGTGCTCGAGCTAGAGGCCGATAGCTCGGCAAGGTATGGGCTGGCCTCGACGTGATCCCGCTGCGCTCCAAGGGTCACATGCAGTGACCGCTGTGTTTGCCGCCGGTTGGCATCAGTCCAAAGGCTAGAATGTGTCACCGGGTGCAGAGGAGAGGACGTTGCACTGGGTGGAAGGGCTTAACAGGTGCACCGTTGGAGGAGCGTTGAGGGTGTGCCGTTGGAGGCGCTCAAAAGGGTGTGCCGCTGGAGGGCTACTTGGGGGTGTGCCGTTGAGAGGCACCAAAGGGTGTGCCGTTGGGGCACCTAGGGGGTGTGCCGCTGGGAGGCACCAAAGGGTGTGCCGTTGGGGCACCTAGGGGGTGTGCCGCTGGGAGGCACCAAAGGGTGTGCCGCTGGGAGGCACCAGGGGTGTGTAGGGCAAGGGTTCAGTAGGGTGTGCCGTTGATAGGCACTTGAGGGTGTGTCGTTGAAGGGCACTTGAGGGGCTTCCTTTTCTTCTTTTCTTCTTCTCATCTTCTCTTCTTTTTTCTCCTCTTCTTTATTCCCCTGACGTAAACATGGGGTGAGAATTTTTTAGTGTCCACAAGGAGTAGCTGCTCTCCCTTTTGTGGTTTGGCGAGGATGGGAGGGGTCGCTAAGTAGCGCTTTAATTCTTCGAATGCCTACTCGCACTCCTGATCCCAATCGATCTGCCCTCCCTTCTCTGACGCTTGATTGGCCTGCTTGATCAGCTGGAAGAAGGGGAGACAACGTTTGGCGACTCGGGATAGGAACCGAGCCAGGGCAGCGACGCGTCCGGTGAGGCACTGTACGCCCCTCACTCGTCTTGGTTGCTTCATCTCTAGCACTGCTCAGATCTGGTCGGGATTGGCCTCGATTCCTTAGTGGGTAACGAGGAAGCCTAGGAACTTCCCTGACCGCATTCTGAATGCACATTAGCTGGGTTGAGTTTCATGTTGTACCTTCTGAGCGTGGCGAAGGTTTCCGCTAGGTCTCCCAGGTGCTCGGTAGCTTGGAGGCTCTTTATGAGCATGTCGTTGATGTAGACCTCCATGTTGCAGCTGATCTGCAAGTCGAACATTTGGTTGACGAGGCACTGGTAAGTTGCTCCTACGTTCTTCAACCCGAACGGCAGACCAGTATAGCAGTATAGGCCGTGGTCGGTGACGAACGTTGTCTTGTCCTGGTCGGGCTTGTGCATGCTGATCTGGTGGTACCCGGAGTAGGCATCCAGGAAGCTCAGCATCTCGTGTGTAAGAATTTCTTAATGTTGTTCTTGTTGGCATTTCCCTTTTTGGTCGGGATTTGCTGGTATTCGGTTCTTCTGTTAATTGCTCAGGTTGCTATTGACCATTCGAGTTGTGGTGATGGCCGTACTGATTGTTATAATACATTGGTCGTCCCAGCTTAAATCCGGTCAGCCCCTGACGTGTTTCGCTTCTGTCGAAGTCGAAGTGTTCGATTGGACCAATTTGACTGAGCAGCTGTCCGAGCGAATTAGGCTCTTCCCTTCTTGGTGAGCTTCTGTTGCTGAGCTCGATGTTGCCCTTATCGTTTGGTGGACTTCCTTGTGAGGATTGGCCTCGGAATTACCGTTTCAGTGTCACCTTGTCCTGTGTCTGCTCAAGTGTGGACAATTCAATTTGAGTCTGATCATCTTCTTGTTCTACGGCTTCATGACTTTTGACCTAATTCCTGTGTCGAGAGCTGTTACGTACTGTATTTTCGTCGTGCCGTGTCCAACGGTCGATGTGATGTGAGACTCATTTGTCAATTGCAGGACGTGAAGGTAGAGTGAGATCTGTGCTTTTCCTTGAGCTTCGTGCTGAAGCTGGTACTCTTCTCTGTTGCACTTAGACTTCTTTTGTTCGGTTGCTCGCTAGATCAGTGCTTGAGGTGTGTTACATTGCGATTTTCTAGGATTGTGATGACACCTAGTGTGTATTGAGATGCGAAGGCCGAGGACCTTTTTGATGCCTTTGTGCATTATAGAGTGCGCAGCGAAAGTGTGTGGGTTGATGACCCACAGGCCGAGGATTCTTTTCATGTAATTCTGTCTAATCGAGAGAATTGTTCCTTCTCGATGTGACTCCGTCTTAGCTGCATGTGCCTAGACTTTGTCATGACCGTGCTGTTGTCGATCATTTCTCTGGTTTTATTGTTGGCATTTGCGAGTGTTGGGGAAATCGTCGGCTTTCCTGCTGATAAAGTACCCTCTACTCTGCATTCATTCTCGTGGATATTGTGCTCTCGAGGTATGCTCATAATCCTTGAGATGTATTCCCCGAGGTTGTGGTGTCTCCTGTCGTTCTGCGATACATCTTAATTGTTGTAGGTCTCGCCTTGGTGAACGACCTGATGTATGACTCATTCCCTATAGTCAAGTGCTCAGCTGCCGTGTGCCTTGATGCGACCCTACTCGCAGTGTGTTCCGTAGTTCTGGGTGCTGTACGGAGCTAGAATCCTGCAGGTGCCGTTGTGGTTAGTAGTTATTTCCGTCAGTGCTGCTTTCAGACGATTCTGCATTTATGTGTTGGACCATTGTGATGCGGGACGGACCCGCGAGACGTCCTAGGACTCTAGGCAAGCTCGGACATGTCCCTTAGCGAGGGAAGCGATCGGACCGTGCGCGGTTGAGGAACCGGCAAAGAGCTAAGGCAGTCGGCTCTCACTCCAGAGGTCCCGCAGGGTCTTCTTAAAGTCATCCTTCACCACCGGAGGCAGCTTGGCCTGTGGCGCCGATTTGCCCTCTCGGGCCGCCTTGCGAGCGATCATGTAGTCAGCTACATCCTTGCTCTTGCCACGCCATAGGCGTAGGAGGTGCTCTGGGTCGATGTCAAGGACAGGCACAGGATGTCGGCTCAAGAATCTTCTCTCCGCCCCATCCCAACAGTCGGTCTTGTGAGACCGATAAAAGGCCATGCGGGCGTTCCACCACTTTACGTATTCGGGTGTCACCCGAGGGACGCGACCAGGGGCTTGTACTCTGAAGGTGGCGGTGTATGCCCAGTGGAAGAAGTCTCACCAGACTCTGGCGTTCTCTGTGACTAAGCCTCCCCGAAGGGTCCGCGTCACCAAGCCGAACAGGGCACTGTGCATTGGAATATGCTGGTCATAGCTGAAATTTCGACCAAAGCGGAAGCGGTAATACGGCTCCAGTAGTAACGTCTCCCCCTTTCTGAATGCCAACACGCTGGGATGGATGGACAACGCCCAGTCCCTTAACTCGGGTTCCAGCAGTGGGCGAACCGCATTTGCTTGGCTGATTGGGTTGACATACTTCTCCACCTGGTCATCCTTGCACTCTCTCCTGCTGTTCACTAGGGGGCTGGGGTGCACAGCCAATGCCCAAAAATGAATAGTCTTGGTGGCATCTTGAGGGACTATGGTCAATCGGCCCCGGATATCATACCGCTGTAGAGAGGTAGGTCCCGGCTCAGCACTAGCAAATTCAAGCATCCGCGGCACGAGCCCCCAGTCCTGTATGGCACGCGGGGTAAACTCTGGAAATAGAGAACAAACCCACGCATTGAAGAAATGCAGCGGGCACATGTATCGGGCCTACCGCGGGAACTGATGGGTGCTGATATCCCCTAGAGCCTTGCATATTAGGCAATGGGTAGCTGGACATAGAGACAGCTTAATTCCCCACGCCATCTGGCACGCCAGGTAGATTGCATCTGGCTGGATCACCGTTTCATGTCCGTACGGCATCGCAAATGAACATAGCCAGTATGTCAAGTACGCCACGCAGTGCGTCAGCGGATCGACCGCCATCGGGTTGGGCCCGCTCTGCCACCCCCTGGAGGGGATCTTCTCATCCGTCTTGGGCTTCGCACGCTTCTTGCGGGCAACGACGGTGCTGACGCATGGGAAGTCCTCATACTGCTTTGGCCCATCATAAAAGTACTGCAGCCAAAGTGTCATCCTGACCCTCTTCCTATCCCCGCGGTGAGGCTGTCGTTCACCATGGGCTGACTGATATAGCTCTTGGTACACCTTCATCAGGTACCGATATGTGTATCCCAAAGAATAGTAGCCATCCCCGTCAGTTTCATCTTTAATCAAGTCCGGGAGGCACACCTCTTCATAAGGCTAGCAAGTGGGAGTGGTTGGCAATCTCGGACCTTTTCACAATCCTTCCAACCCGAGACCCCCACAACAACCACAACAACAACCCTCCTTTCTTAACCTAGTTCCCCACCAAGCAAACAACCCTCCTCAGGCATTCCGGCCACCTCCACAAAACCAAGTTGTGACACAAAACCAGCAAGTCCCTCAGCAATACAACCAGGTGCCACCTCCCGCCAATTATGACCCCAACAACCAAGAAGACCCATGGGTCCCAAAAGAGCATAACACCCTCCATTACCCAAGAGCCTTCCTGATATATTCAATGCTCTTATGGCCGCCAACACACTCGCATTGCCAATGGAGAGGTCGATCTGGCCACAAAATGTGGATACCTCTCGGTACTGTGTCTACCATCGGCAACCCAGCCACAACATAGACCAATGCTTTCACTTCAAGGATTACATATATGAACTGAATGATCAGGGCAGTATTGACTAGGATGAGATGAGGTGGTTCATTGCGACTTTGAAAGCACGATGACCTCCTCGGTAGCAACAGGCTCAACAGCCACCTCAACGGCAAGTTCAACAACCTCCTCCACCGCAACAAGCTCCCGCACTACAATCGGATATGGGGATTGTCCAAAATTCGCTACCGGAGCACCCAGCACCCAATCAACAGTTAGACCTTGTCACCTCCTTCCCCGAGGTGGAGAGAGGGCAAGGGTGGCATGAAGAAAGCACCTATGTCAGAGCTACAAACCAAAATTCAAGTCAACCCCCATGCTTGCTAAGAATAATCCCTCAACCAACACCTTTCCCTTAACCTTCACGTACCCTCTTACGCGCCACCACCCAAGTCCCCTCCACTATCACCAACCCTACATCTAGGCCACTTCTTGTTCGCCTTCCACCTTCTCCTGTACCACAACAAATCCCTCCTCCTAATTCCAAAAATCCCTTGCCAGCTAGGCCGCTCCTCATTTGAACCCCCACAAACCCTTCCTTATCGCAAACCCGTCCTCCTTCCACAAATCCCTTGCCGGCAAAACCACTCCTCATCCACCCCTCACCAGCACCCATTCCTTCTCCCGCTACCATTAACCTTGCCGCCAAGGACACCCTTACTCCTACCTACACCAACATCCACTATACCTTTCGCAAATCCATCACCTCCACCTAGGCCCCTCCTCACTCGGCCTATACCCACTCCAACCACCCAGGTGCCATACACCCCTTCTAGTCCCTCTCCTATTGAACCTTTGTTACCCACCACCCTAGTTTCCACTAATCCTCAGCCATGTAACTAATGCGGACTAAAATGTAGATCTGGAGTCACATCTACATGCCGATGAGGCAGGTGGATGATAGACCGGGGAGTGCGGGTGCATTCCCCTTAGCGAGGAGGTGGCTGCCCTACGTGAGTGGGGCACCACATGCGTTTGAGGGGTTTACCTGGACCAGCTTTACCCCTCAACCTGGCCCGCCTAAACCCCTCCTGACCCTTCATCTTCCACTATAAAACCCCCATTTGGGTGCCATCAATAGGGGATGATCATGAACAATCAACAATCAACGATCAAGCATCAAGGAGCAAGGACGCGCTAAGGAGATTTGTGTGTATGTTTGTAGGCTCACGCCGAGGGCATGCCGCATGGTCATCCCTCACACGGCGTCTAGCCCAAACACCTATCTCTGGGAGATTTGTCTGTGTGTTTGCTACGCTCACGCCGAGGGCATGCTGCATGGGCATCCCTCATGCGGCATCTAGCCCAGACACCCACCTCCGAAAAGGTGGCCCCCAGTGGTGATGAACGTATGTCATCTCGATACTCGTGCGTGACCCCAGATCTTCCTTGGTGAAAGCACTCTGCCTGGGTCCTACCTCGATAGTCATGCATGACCCTGGATCTTACTTGGTGAAAGCACTCTGCCCGGGTCCTACCTCGATAGTCATGCATGACCCTGATGTCGATTGGTGAAAGCACTCTACCCGAGCCCTGCCTCAATAGTCATGCACCCCCAGACGCTGCTCGACGGGAACACGCGGCTCACCCCTGCCCTGGCATTCGTGCATGACCCAGATGCCGCTTCATGAGAGCGTCCCTACCAGTCCCTACCTCGATAGCCATGCACTGTTAGTCGTCACTCGATCGAGGCACCCTACCAGATCTCTGCCTCGACATTTGTACATGACACAGACATGACTTAATGAGAACACCCTGCCTAGTCTCTACCTCGATGTTCGTGCATGACACAGACATCACTTAATTAAGGCACCCTGTCTAGTCTTTGTCCCAATGGTCGCGCACCATCAGACACGACTCAGTCGAGGCACCCAGCCTGGTTCCCCGCCTTGATCACCATGTGTCACTTTGATGTCACCTCGATAAGCATGCCCTCAGTGTTGTTACCCAGACAATGGGCATACTTCACAAGTCCCGGCGCAAGATGAAGCGTCAGGCCCCTGCCTCTGCCAACAGGCCCCGAGCATGACCATCAAGGTCTCGCGGCACCCAGCCACCTCAGCCACATCGGGGCCCCGAGTGCCCGACCACTAGACCACCCCAGTCACAACGATGCCCCCGACATCCGACTGCCAGTCACTCCAGTCACAACGGTGCCCCCGGCACCCGACTGTCAACCATTCCAGTCACAATGGTGCCCCCAACACCCGACTGCCAGCCACTTCTGTCACAACAGTGCCCCCGGCACCCGACTGCCAACTACACCAATCACATCAGAATCCACAACGCCAGATCGCTCAACAACTCCAGTCCCACCGGGGCCCATGGCACCCGACAATCCTGAGCTCAATGACTTTTGGTCACTCCAGTCATGGCGATGCTCACGCCGTTCGACCACTCAAGGGAATCGCGCCGATCCGAGTTCGTGGTCGCCCACAGGAGGCGTTCCATTTTTTTCATCCAAGGTGTGCCAGGTTAGTCTCCCTGAGCCTGCACCAACCCACCACCACTGTTCTGGCCACCGCGATCAACTCTGACATCTGTCGACCGCGCCATTAGTCTCAGATCGAAGAGGACTTGACCGCGATCGCAACGGCTCTGGTCTCGCCTCCAACAGATCATGGGGCTATTTGTGGCGCCCTCATCTTCCAGCAGCATCAGCCTGAGAGCAACCCGAACCAGGGCGGTTGGGCCCTGTTCCAGACCCTACCCCGGCCAGCGACACCAACAAGAACTTCCACGAAAGTTTCAACATCCTCTTGGGTCAGGTCAGAGAATTTTGGCACCATTTCTCGCCGGTTCTGAGCTTGGGGGAGGCCGTGATGGCACCATCTTCGACTATCTGTCTGACTATTCCAGAAGCTGGCAGAATCGGCGGGGATCGGCATAATGGCTTCTAGCCTCACTTCCCCTCCCCGCCTGGCCAGTTTACAGCCCCTCCCTGCGTGGAGGTAGTGTTTGGATGTAAAGATCTTAACCCCCACCCTGAGATCATCCCTCCTGTATGAGACGTAGTGGTGTATTCACTTTTAATTTTCAGGACAAAGCGACACCAACGCGGCATGCGGGTGCGTACCCACGCCTCCCCGCTCACCCTCGTCTTCGGTCGGGATCGACATCTTCACACCGATCAGGTGAGCACCCGATCACTCTCCTCTGCTGGGAACATCATCTTTGCTGGCTTATTATTGCTTTCAATTGCCCGTCAGACAGTGAGCGAGTGCCCGATCCAAAATCCACCAAATCGTGTGCCATCGCGGAGCAAGTTGTGAGAGTGGCCCTACATCCCACGCCCTCGACGTGCTGGCCGCCCATCGAATTGGGCAACCCAGATCCTTAGGGGTTCAGCCCCAAGCTAGCCAACCCCGTGGAATCTCAAGGTCCAACCTCGGACCCTCATCTCCATCGCCGGTCCACCTACGGACCCTGGGTGTGCACGTCATGGGTGAGCCTGCTTGAGTGGATCCACCATTCGGTTCGATTGCTTGTGAAACGAGGTCCAAGGGATTGTGTCACATCAGCTTCCCTCTAGCACCCCCCTTTACTTTGTTACTTTTTGGGTGTGTAACTGGGGTAGTGTATAATGCTATGTTTGTTGACAGGTTCGGCGACAGAGGGGGACCACCCCTCCATGGAGGCGTCCTCAGGGAGCGGGGACAGAGGGTAGCAGCCTAGGCGAAAATGTCCTCCTGTAGAGACTGCGACTGCTAAAGATGGTGGGTCCTCTAGAGGACTCGAGGCTGGCGAGTAAGCCAAGGTAGAGATGGCCTTAAGTAAGTATCGCTTCGGCCTCTTCGCTCCTGCTTGGTTTAGCCATGGTGGTTGGTTAGTGACGCTCACCGGAAACCCCAGACCTTGGCTACGGGAACGCTCCCGAAAACAACACCCGAATTCCCATCTCATAGATGAGAAACGAAAACTCAGGACACGATAACTCACATCACGTGACGGGAGCACCACACACTAGAAGAACGACCGGATGCGTCCCCTGACATCTTACACCGCGTCACAAGTGTCTAGCTACAACGCCCCGAGCGTGAGACTCAGACATGCAACAAGTACCACAATAAGGACTAGTTGGGGTCACGCTCGTCAGTGCATGTCCTAAGCCCCCAACTACGTGTGCACACGCAGACCATCTGCTCTAGGTTGGGTCCGCTACGTAGTTTTTCCCCTCACCAGACTCTGGTGGCAAAGTCAAGGGGCCCTACTAAAACCAGCCTAAAAATCGTCTCTCACAGGCTCTTGCTCTCCACCACTCCCGGGTGGGTCCGCACGCGTGTGCGCAGGAAGCTACTACTAGTGGACAGGTCACAGACGTGAACACAGAAAATCACGCACGCACCCATCACGAGTAACACAAAGTAATAGGTGACTCGAGGTCACCTGACTCTAGGCAGCCCACCAAACCGACTAAGCTCAACGGTCCTTGAGTCACGAGGCTCGAGGTCAAGACCGTCGTACGCGGCAGCACTACACCGTCAATCTGGCCTAATCCCTAGGCATAAACCACGGTAGGACGATGACTCACGAGGCCGAAAGTTGACCACTAGGTCACAACCGGGTCGACCGGAGGCCAACACAACACTCAAACGATCACAGAATAAGCCACTAAGGCAAACTGACAACACACAAGGATGAGTGGCTCTGGGAGGACCGCACAAGGCATGCGCGGTCAGGGACAGCCCGCTCAAAGGGGGGATGGGCGGTCAAGGGCAAGACTGCGCAGGGCATGAACGGTCCGGGATTGGCTGCTCAAGGGTCAGATCCTAAGGGGGATAGGCGGTCAGGGCAGAACCACCCAAAGGGATGAGCGGTCAAGTCTTGGCCGCTCAAGCCCACAACCCAGAACAGTTCCTGGTCAAAACGGTCTTGACCAGACCGCTGAACGGAGCCGACTTACTACAATGTCAGTTAAAACGGTCTTGACCGGACCGCTCATCACAACTGACACTCAACAGTTGACCAAGGGTCAACATGGATGAACGGTCAGACCCTGGCCGCTCAACCCAGATGGAAGATAGGCGGCTACAACCTGGCCGCCCAAGGGGGGAATGGGCGGACCCTACCGGGCTGCACAACCATGTGTAGTCTATCGTGCGATCGCACAAGCCCCAAAACCCAGTGGGGATGAACGGTCCAGAGCCAGCCGCCCATACCTTGGATGGGACCTGGTTCGACCGCCATGTTCAAATGTGCATGTGTTGGTTCTCCCTAAGATGGTGGCATCGACATCATAGAGCCAAGGTAGTAGTCGAGCGCCCTCTGCAGTTATTTTAGCTTCTTGCGTACCCTCACACCATCCTTTATCCCTTCCGAGTCTTCGGGCTCATGGGAGGTGGGTCGAGATTCGAGTCACGCTGGTTCCTTTCTAGTACTCAGATCTTCGGTCGTCACAGCTGGTATCAGAGCGAGGTTGTGGAGGAACATAAGAATCTGGAATGATTACAGTGGTCCAGAAGATCCATGAATGTCCTGTACAGTTGACGACTAGCTTAGGGCCAGTGTGTTTTATTGATTTGTGATTGGTTTCCTTGTTGCCAGGTGAGTTATGGCACCATGGAGGAGGACTCATTCCCAGCAGGGAGAGTCTGGTGATGGTCCGGAGGAGCAGAGCAGAGCTTCAATTTTTGAGGGTGTAGCTGGAGGTGTGCGAGCTCCAGGGATGGACGATTTCTTCCGAGGCATGTTCGAGTCTGTGCTTTAGCGACAGCCGAGAGGCCAGCAGCAGGGAGGTAATGCTGGCGAGGGCCAGGCTCGAGGTGATCGTGGTCACATGCTGAAGGAGTTCCAGCAGTTCCAACCGCGTCCTTTTAGCGGGCAGTCAGATCCTGAGGTGGACAGGGAGTGGCTGGATGATTTGCAAAGGATCTTCAGTGCGATGGAGTGTACTGAGGAGGAGCAGGTGGTGTTGGCTACGCATCGGCTTTAGGGAGAGGCCCGGACTTGGTGGACGTTAGAGTGGGGTGCAGCGTTCCAGTCTCATCCTCTTCGGCAGATTGCGTGGCAGGAGTTCGTCACGGCTTTCGAGCGAGCCTTCTGTCCATCTTTCGTCAGGTCGTAGAGGTTGCGTGAGTTTATGGAGCTGACCAAGGGTGACATGTCAGTGATGCAGTACTGCTCCAGGTTTGTTGAGTTGGGCCGTTATGCTTCTCACATCATGGCGGATGAGGAGGTGAAGACCGAGTAGTTTGTTGGTGGTCTGAGGGTGGAGTTGAGGCATCATCTTCTTGCGTCGAGTTCGACCACCCTGGACGCAGCTTGCAAGGCAGCAGCGGCACTAGAGAGAGACTTGCAAAAGGTTTGAGGGCAGGGGGGTACTGGTTAGGGGCAGGCAGGTTCCAGCCAACCGATGGAGGTTCAGTAACAGAGTACTATCCAGCTCTCAGCAGGTGGTTCCGTGGAAGTGCAGTCTGTGGCTTCTGTGCCAGAGTCATCGTCCTTTAGCTCGAAGCTCAAGAAGTTGCTCAAGGAAGCTGGTTTTGACAAGAGGCGATAGGGTTACAAGGAGCCGTAGCAGGAGTCGATGGGCAGTGTCCAGCAGCCCATGGCTATTCAGCATCAGGGTTCAGTGAGTGGTGCTCAGGGCGGGTGCCCCAGGTGCGGTGGTTCTCATCCAGGTAGGTAGTGTTCGGCGCCCGTGGTTTGCTTCAGGTGTGACCAGCCAGGGCATCTCAACACTGGCCCTTTGGGCCTTATATAACTGGCCCATTAAGACTTACAGGACTCAAATAGACTTAAAATTAAAATGTTTGTACTGAACTGGAAATGGAATAATGCAAATGCAACTGCTGACTGGTTGGATCAACTGCTGGCGGGCTATCGGAACCTCCGTAGGTGCACGTCGCCTGATGTCCCCATCACTACCTCGCTGTCCCCCTTTGCTTCAGGAGCTTCCCTCCTGTGGTCGGCTTCCCCAACTTCCTCAGGGTGGCATTCATCAACATCCTGGACGTGGAGGCGTTCGACAAGCTCAAGACCAACGCTCCCATCTAGGGAGCTGCTGAAGCTGCCACTGGCCGAGCTCCGGCCAAGGACAACAATGGCGTCCCAGCCAAGACGCTAAGCTGCAACGTGCACCACGTGCACCGAGCTGTCGGTCCAGCTCACCAGGGGTCAGCATCTAACCAGAAGAGGCTCCGAAGGAACAATGCTGGCACTACCCTGGGGCACCCAATCTCCAGCTCCGGCAAGTCCATGACCGTCGAAAGCATCCAAGTCCATCTTGATGGATGGAGGTCTGAAGTAATCCCAGACCGTATTGTACCCACTGTTCCGGTCTGCAACTCCTTCCAAGGATTGGAGAAGATGAAAGAAAAGGTGATGCCCGCTGTTCCGGCCGCATCACCAAAGAACATGCCAGTTCACAAGCCGGTCAAGCTCAAGTAGGTCTGGATTCCTAAGGAAGCCCAGACCACTGCACCCGTCCAAGTAGGGCCCAGCTGCATTCGCCCGAGGAGGGCTCGATGAGATGAAAGGGTCGAAGTGGCGACCCCAATCTACCAGCCAGCATCTGCTACCTCGGCACTACCAGAGAATGCCCATCGCCAACAGCATAGGCGCTGACACCAGGCCACTCGCCCGGAGCCTGTGGCTTACACCCCGACTACTGTTCCCCGCATGCGACCACCAGTTGCTCTTCCAGACCAGGAGTTGGAAGGGGTCGAGCAAGCTATGAGGAACTACCTCCGAGGCCCGGGGAGCACTCCTTTGGGTCGTCTGAGACTACTGGGGGTAGTGGCCTCTGCAATCCAAGAAGAAGAAGAAACCCGACCCATGCCCAGTGTAGGGTCGAGGAACCGTCTGGAGGAGTTGCGCCAGTCCCCTTTACGGGAGGAAGCGGAGCCCCGACGATCGGTCTTCGACAGATTGGTATTCCCGGACAGACCATCGAGGAGGATGATGAGAAGAAATAAGAGTTGGAGAGTTTACACCTGCAACATGGTGGGGGTGTTCGGTCGATATGGGGCTCTACGCACCGACCCCGAAGAGGTGGCCAGACTCGCTGCAAGACCCGGCCCTCTCACCAGAAGAGGGAGAGCAGCGGGCGAAGTGGCACAGATGGGTGTTGAAGAAACCTCCCATGAAGAACCTCGAAGGGGGGGGGGGGTGGCGGGACCGAATCTGTCCGGTCGGGTCTTGCAGGGACAGCAAGTCGAAGCCGAAGGTGCTACGGGCACCGTCGAGAGCTGCTGGAAGCCGGGCTGATGCTGTTCACTCCCGGGATAAACCTGGACCCTCCCGTTAAGTCCCGCGGGCCGTCCAGACTCCGTTGGAAGTCGAAGCGGGCTGGAGACTCGAGCCAGTCCGGTTCTGGCCAAACTGGGCCTGACGGACAGTAGTCGGGTGTCGGAGCTGTCACGGCCTCGTCTGATCTCTTCCGGAGGTGGGACTGGCGCTGAAACGATCCTGACTGGCCAAGGAACGCGCCGGGTAGTTTTGGGGCCGGTCGGGGACGGGATGAAGTCGTAGCAGCTCCGGGATCCGGGCTGTTCCGGTTCGGCCCCGTCTGACTCAGGGTTGCAGCAGTCTGAAGAAGATGGCACTGCAGATGCCTCCGAGCTCTGATGGGGATGAGGCTGGCGCTGACGCGACCGTGGTTGAGTCCTCTTCGCACAGGAGGAAATGAGAACCCTGTCCGAGATTGGAGGAGAATGTGACGGACAGATAAACGGGCGATGGTCTGACCTGAAACTGGCGGGGGCAGCCTGCGCGAACTGGGGAAGATGGCTGGAATGGGGTGCTGCGGTGGGCGAATGACTTCGTTCTTTCTGGGACGTGTAGAGGGCTTGTGGGGGTTGGCCTCAGCTGAAAATCTCGCCAGGAATCTCGCCGAGCTGACCGTGGGCGCCTCTATACTCCGTCTCAGGTCGTGGACCCTGTCTGTCTCAGGACAGCAGCAAGCTGATACAGAAGTCACCACGGACTCCTCGAGCTCTGATGGAGACGGGACTGGTACCGATGCGACCGTGGACGAGTTGGCTTCGTACTAGAACTGACGGAGACCCCAACCGAGGCCGGAGCTGGACACGGTGAACAGAGGAGCAGTGGATGGTCTGACCTGAGTCTGGCGGAGCAGTCTGCGCCCTCTGGGCTGAACTGCCGTAACAGGATGCTCCGGTGTCCGAATGGCCTCCTCCTTTCTGGGACGTGAAGAGGGCTTGTGGGAGCTCACCTCGGCCAAACGGTGCACCCAGAAGCTCGAAGGAATGGCCGTGAGAGCTCCTGCAACCCGCCTCTGGTCGTCTGCCGGATTCGGGGTGCGCAGTCTGCTGGAAACAGGTCTTCTGGACAGCACCGGTGTCGGATGACGACGCTCGACCTCTCGTTGCGAAGCTGACTTGGAGACGAAGCCGGCGATGTAGGGTGGGTCGCCTGAAGCTTCGTGGAACAGTCGTGGACGGCGCTGCAACCCGGTGGACGAATCTGCTGCTGCTGTCTCTGGGTGGCAGTTGAGATAGGGGGTGGGAAATGGGGTAGATGAGAGGGGAAATGGGGTGGATAGGTGTGGGGGCGACTGCTGTTTACTGACCATTGCTACATGTATGCAGGTGACCGAGCTGACGATCCTCCGGGGTGAGCTGGAGGAGAGGACTCGGGAGCTGGAGGAGGCAGCGCGCCTCTTTAGCGAGATGGAGCACACCCGCCTGGGTGTCGGGGAGGCAGGAGTCCTTTGGGCTCGTGTAGCAGACGCGGACATTTACCAGGTGGAGCTCGAGCAGACGCATGCCGAGCTAGCGTGGGTCCGAGGTGAGCTGGCACAGAGTAGAGCCAATGGCCCAGACGTAGAGCGCTACCGTGCGGAGGCTAAGCAGGCCCATCTCCAGGTTGCCCGCCTAGAGGGCATAGTAGAAGGGTTCCGCGAGGTGACCCGGAGCCAGAGCCGAGCGACCCAGAATGGCAGCCACGGCCACGAGGTCTCAGCCAGGACCTATCTTACGGGTTCCTCTGGGATGCGGAGGAACGAGGAGGAGGAGAGACGCCATCGTCAGAGGGACGAGGCCACATCATCGATGCCTCCTTTGAAGAGGCACGGGGGTGAGGGCAAGGGTAGCCGGAGAGACGGAGAGGAGCAGTCCTGAGTTTTTCTTTTTCTTTTGCACCCTCTTATACAGATTTGACAGATATATATAGCAAGTTCTCTTTTGGTTATTCTTACTCTTGTGAATGCATGAATGGAATGAGGAAAACTAACTTACTGATGACTAACTCGAGAGAGTGGACTTGGCGAGGTGAGAGACACTGACTTGAGCGACGTGAGGGACAAGCGAGTAACGCCGACTTTGAGTGATTGGAGAGATAGGAGAGCGATGCCGACTTGAGTGACGCGCGAGAGAGGAGGGCTACGCCGACTTAAGTGACGCACGGGAGAGGAGAGCGACTGCGACTTGAGTGACGGGAGTGACAGGCGAGTGACGCCGACTTGAGTGACGCGAGTGACAGGCGAGTGACGCCGACTTGAGTGACGTGAGTGACAGGAGAGCGACGCCGACTTGAGTGACGCACAAGATAGGAGAGCGACACCGACTTGAGTGACGCACGAGAGAGAGGAGAGCGACGCCGACTTGAGTGACGTGAGGGAGACAGGCCGTTAAACACCATAGGGGACTGGACGGTCCATTACGGACCTCTTTCAAAATGTAAACGGTCGTCGACCGACCGCCCCGTTTTAAACGGTTTATACCAGACCGTTCACTAATGGGACGGTCAGTATATGACCATTTAGTGACTGGGTGGTCTATCGATAGACAGCGCTATGCTTCGAACTGATAAGTGGAATGAGACTCTTCTTCTACGAGTCTCAACCCGTGATGGATTTCGATAAACCCTATCTAAACACGTCGTAACTCAATCTAACTCCACCCCAACCCAATCCAAAGAGGTTTCAAGCTCTAATCTTACCCTATAAGTAGGAGGAGGAACCCAAATTCGGAGTTAAACCACGCTACTGGCCGGCGCGGCGTCACCATCCGCAAGTTCATCAACGGCAACGTGCATGTTTTCTTCGATGCCGACGCGCTCCTCGACATCAACCGGGGGCTGGCCGAGTTCTACGGCGACGTGCTGCCGGACGTTGAGCCCGAAGGGGCCAAACGTGCAGCTGGGACGGACGTGTCGAAGGATCTTCAGTTCTACTGGTCCCCGGCTCCCGTCGTTGATGCCGCTCTTGAGTTCGCTCGCGTCATCGACCTGAAAGACTGGCGACACAACCCGCCGCCGCCCCTTCGGGTACTGGAGCCGTCCTGCGGCGATGGCCGGATCATGGATGCAGTGCGGGCGCGTGGTCATTCGGCCTTTGGCATCGAGTACCACGCCGGCCGCGCCGCTCAAGCGAAGGCCAAGGGCCACAATGTGCTGCATGCCAACTTTCTGGAGTGCCCGCCGCGAGCCGATTTCGATGTGGTGGTGATGAACCCGCCGTTCTACGGCCGGCACTACGTCAAACATGTCCGCCACGCGCTCAAGTTCCTCAAGCCGGAAGGGCGGCTTGTTTCGGTCCTCCCGGCAACTGCCCACTACGACCACGGCGAGCTGGAAGGCGCCTGGGAGGACCTGCCAGTCGGCAGCTTCTCTGAGGCCGGAACGAACGTGCCTACAGGGCTACTCAAAATGAGGGCCGCTTAAAAACTAAGGGACGCCAGCCCGTCACGGCAAAGCGTCCCTGAACTACGTCGGTCTCTCAGCAGATCACCCGACGCACTAGTGGTAGTATGATACCCCACGGTGGAGCGCAAGCGAATGATGTGCAGTCCGGGAGCCCGTCCCCAACAACTGGCGGGCAGACTACGAGCACGAGACGCCGCCAGCGACGGGGCTAACCGGCTCAGGGAAGTGCCTACAGCCGACACTTGCCGGAACAGACGACCGCCAATGCCCCGGAAGGGCCAGTTGGGCAAACGACGTCAAGCGGTGAGAACCAATACCAGGAGCGACGACCTCCTCAGCGCCACCGGGGGCATCCGGAAGCAGTCGTGTCGAAATAGCGTGTGTTGGCTGCCGATCCTCTACCGACTGCCCCAGATGTGGAGTGAGAAACTGGCCTTCGGCCTAATACCTCACCCTACGTCTTATTGATGAATATTGCCTAACGCGAGGTTAACGATGGGCTTCAGCACCAGAGACAGCAGCGCACTCGAGCGTCAGCGGTTCCGTGATCGGAAATCGCGCGCCTTGAACACGCTGAGTGATGAAGCGCTCGCCCTCATAGGCACGTCTGTCCCCGGGAAAGCCAAGGGCAAACCAAAGGCGAAGCGAGCCACCGTCGGGCGGCGTGAGGCTGAGGCCTTCTACGCATCGTGGGACTGGCGGAAGCTCAGGATGAAGACCCTGATCCGGTACGGGCATGTCTGTCAGTGCTGTGGCGCTCGCCCTGGCCAGCTCACTGTTGGCGGTGAAGTGGTTCGGCTCGTCGTCGACCACATCAAGCCATTGGCCCGGAACTGGGAACTGCGCCTCGAGCCGCGCAACCTTCAGGTGCTCTGCGACGAGTGCAACATGGGCAAAGGCCGATGGGACGAAACGGACTACCGGTAGCAGCCGCCTAATCCCCCATCCATCAGGAAAAGCGAGAGAACGAGATGAGCGAAGGTTACTACTACCGCAGTGACAGCAGTGCATGGTTCGTTGCCATCATCGTGGCGCTGGCCATGTTGGCCATTGGCTACCTCGTGTTCAGCGCGAACGCGGCAGAGGAAGTCACCGCCGATCAGGTGCGCTGCATGATCGCCAATCCCGGCCTTGAGTGCGAGGAAATCCAGCGCTGGGAGCCGGTCAAGCCTGAGGCTGTTGCCCCCTCCACCCCCTCCTAACCAAGGTCCCATCACCATGGAAGAGACGATACCGGAAGATGTGTGGAGCATGGCCGACAGTGTGTGGCTCGAACTGGTCAACCTCGGTGAAACGATGGTGAGGCGGCGCGAAGCGGAAGCCGAGATCATCGCCCGCGCCATTCTCGCAGAGCGAGAGCGGTGCGCTCGTCTCGCGGAGATATTCCCAGCCTATGGCCTGTCTGAGGGCCATGTTGAGTGCGCAACAACAAACCTGCGCTCCCTCGCCACCTCCATCCGTTCCGGAGTCTAAACCCCATGAGCAAGGAAGAGACAATGGTGGAGCGTTCGATGCTTCAACGCTGCGTCAACCGAATGGCCGGCGCCGATGTCGACCTCGGTAGCTTCGTCGGGCAGTCGTACGGGGCATTAGTGGTTGCCGTCATCGACGCTCTCATGGAGCCGACGCCGGAGATGGTCGACGCGGGCAACGACATCAGCGACTACACCCTCATTCCCAAGCAGATCGAACAAATCTACCGAGCCATGCTCTCCAAGGCAAAGGAAGGAACAGGGGAATGAGCCGGCATAGGTCAGCGGGAAGCTATCGGCACGCCATCGTGCAGATGAGCCGGGAAGACTACCGCCTCCACTGGACGATCGATTTCTACTACGCCACGTCGCGACTCCGTCACCCACGGTCGTTTCATCGAGACACTGACGAAGCTGGCGCGCGCCGCTTTGCCAAGCGATGGGGCGTCGAGTTCCCCCAACCCCATAATGGAGAACAAGGATCATGAGTGAGGCGGCAGACAGCAGATATCTGCAACTCGCGGTCGAGCGGTTGCTTCGTCAGCACATCGAAGAGACGCGCGAGGCGGTCATCAAGGCGGCAGTGGAGGACTTCGAAAAGCAGCTACGGCGCAGGGTGGCAACGGCAGCGATGGAGGTCGCATCCTACTACGAGATGTCGACCATGCGCGAAGGGCTGACCATCACAGTAAAGCGTGTCTAACCACCACTTTCAATACGGGGACAACTACCTTGGGGCGCAAAATGCAAGCGGTAGCAAAAGAGCCTAGCCCGATTCAGGAAACGTGGGTGGATAGCCCGCTCACGACCTGGGCACAGTTCCTGCACGAGTTGGACACTGGCGTTCCACAGGCCGGCCGGGAGAGGGTGCGGCGCGACATGCGAACCCTTATAGGCGGCTTCTGTCGCTTCCACGGCTCGCAGGCTCAGAACGAAGCTGCAGCCAAGTTCAAGTCCATCTACGAGCGGGCACAGGTTGGCGGCGCCAAGGCTGTGGATCCCGAGAAAGAACCCGTCGACGGTGGTGGCATCAATCCCGAGAGCGTCATTACCATTGGAGCGGATGCACGGCGGGCTTACAACGAGATGTTCAACCACTTCGGCAAGCAAGCGATGATGCATCTGGAGTATGTCATCATTGGGGATCACGGGCCAACGGCATATGCGCGGTGGCTTCATCGCGGTAGAGTGCAGAGTGGTCAGGTGACGGGTCGGTGTTCGGTTGAGTTCCGCCGGCTGGTGGATGACTTGGCGGTGCATTTGAAGCTTCAGGGGCGAGCAGTCCGATGACATATGGGGTCGTTATGATCATCATTGTGGCCTTGTGCAACAACGGGTGCGGGGCAGCGATCCACACCGTTCGTTTCGAGGACTTGGCGCATTGCGCCGCGGCAAAAGAGCAAATCATGGGGGACTATCGGGATTGGCCTAAGCCGTCGGTACAGTGCGTTGAAGGCGCTGTTCAGTGAACCTCAACCGCGCTTGACATTCGTCACGTTTCCAAGCGATATATGCGACGATAACTGATTTGGGCCCGGAGCAATCTGGGCCTTTGTGATTCTGGCGGCGGCGTGGAAGGACACGCGAGACTCGTCACTGACCGTACCAGACGCGCGTTGAGTAGCACTGCTGACATCGGTACTACCCCAGTCTAGTGCAACAGTTTTATGAAAATTTGGTTGACAGAATTGAAGAGTTGTGTACGGTTGTTCAGGGTATTGAGATTCATATAACTCCGGATCTTTTTGAACGTGCCTTAGGAGTTTCAGCCATGAGTGCCAATATGACCTTTGGCCATGGTGAAGTTGAGGCCACTTCATTGCCATGACGAGCTATGAATATGTGCGCAGTGTGAGTGATTTAATTCAATTAAATGTAAATTATTTTCGATCACTGCAGCGCATTCTCCACCACATGTTTACTTCACTCATATATCCAAAGAATGGGAGTCAGAATGAAGTGACAGAGGTTCACAGATTTCTGTTTTATCATATTATGAATGGAAATGTAGTCAACATGGGTCGGCTCATGACAGATTTGATAGGGATATGTAGAACCCAATTGCGGAGATCATTGCCTTATGCTTCACAGTTGACTGGAGTGTTCATATATGCTGGGATAGATCTTGGTGCCAAAATGTTTATTCGAGTTAGACAAGATGATATCTACAATGCACATAAGATTTTCACAGATATGGGATATTACTGGGGTCCCGATCGTGAGCTATGCTGTGATGTGCCGATTTATAGAGAAGAATCTGAAAGTGAAGAAGAGCCCGAGCAGTAGCAGGGTCCAGAGGAAGTACCCCCTCCAGTTCAGGCAGAGGATCAGCGTCTTCCACCTTCACCTCCTCATATAGATTCAGAGATGCCTCCTCCACCACAGTTCTATCATGGAGAATCCTCTACTCATGGTGCTAGACAACCCACTTGGGGAGACTATGAGGCTTTTGATAAGTGTATCTCAGGCATGGAAACCCGCATTGACTCATCCCTTGGCCGGCTTGATACATTTATGGACACCATGACTAGATGGATGGACTCCTTCTCCCATTCCTTGGAAACTCTTTCTACCCACATGGCCTCTCTCACCTCCCATTACGAGGATACCCACGAGGCTTTTGGGACCACCAACCATACACTTGTCCATATTAATTCTCAATTGGCGCATCAGGACCATCTTCTGCATTCCTTTGAGCACTGTCTTCCTCCACCTCCACCTCCTACTCTAGTTCATGCTGATGCTGATGCCTCCGAGGATGAGGACGATGATTTTGATGATGACGACGACGATGGGACTCTGGATCACCCAGCTCTGTAGCTATTCTTGCGTCCCCTAGTGTTCCTTTTCGTCCACTACTCTTATATCCCACTCCCTCTTTTGATGATGCCAAAGGGGGAGAAGTAGCTAGTTAGGTTTTTATATGTTATGCATTATGTATGTTTGCATGTGTGTTTGCCATTTGGCATTTGCATCATTTGTCCCATATGCATATGTGAGTCTTGCATTCCGTTGGTCTGGTCACTTCGTGTCTTGCATCATGCCTATGTCAATGTAAACATGCAAGCGTTTGAAATCTTCAGGTGTATGACGGACTGACATTGCCCTATTACACACCATAACGGACCAGCACGGGACCGCTATGCATCACAGAACACAAGAAATCCACAGAAAACCCAAACTATAACGCATCTCAACAGGGGCGCTATAGGACTATAACGCACTGGCACACGGGCGTTAAAGTCAGCACACACACAATGCTCGGCACATGGAGCATAACGGACCATAGAGGGGGCATTATACTGGATATGACGCACCTCTCATAGACCGCTATGCCTTCCAGAACATCTAAACTCACAGGAAACTACGGCATATAATGCACCTATATAGGGGCGTCATACAATGCACGACTCACAGGGGTAGGGCCGCTAAGGACAATGGACCTTTAACCCAAAATAAAGGACTATAACACACCACCGGAAGCGCGTTAAAGCCACCCGAACGATAAAATCCACAGAAAACTTAGGACACTATTCACATAATGCACTGCACTGGGTGCGTTAAACAGACATAACGCATTGGGGGAAGCGCATTATATCACCTGGGTTTCGTGACTTCGGGAATCAGAATCGAAAACCCCGCCCGGTCGATAGAAATCGATGGGGGATGCGACAAATCACAAAACCTGCAAATCCTACCAACCCATACCAATCACACGCCACTAAAAATTAAATACGATGCCGAATGGAATAGATTCAACAATTAAATGATAAATTCCACAATAAATGTATTAAAATGCATTAAACAGAAAGATGCACGAAATACAATGCAGAGGGCATCGGACCACGGCGCAAGTGATACTAGCAGTGTCCTAGCATGATAGAGAATCCATCCCCCTACCTGGACGATGGCGAAAGCGGCGATACGACGGCGAACCGGCGCGAGAGGGAAATGACGCTTCTCGACTCGACTTGAACTCACGTCGCGTGAATCAAGAAATAGAGGACGTCAGTGCGATCCTCGCGACGTGACCATTCCAACGGTACCTCTCCGGCCTCGATCAACAATCGTCTGGACCACGAAATGAGAGAGGCACGTAAATAGAGAATAAACCCCAAAATTTCCCAAAAGAAGAACTGCACAGAAAACGTGGCAAATGACGACAGATGGTAACGCAGAGGGCGTCAATGGATTCCTGGCGAGATGAGGAGTCTGATCCCCTTTCTTTTGCACGGTGAAGACCACGAATCGGCGCTGAACGGGCAACGGGGGCCACACCGTCTTCTTGCTCGCACGTGTCTCCACGCTCCACGATCTGAGGGAAGAAGGGTACTGGTGCGATCCTCGCGTCGAGCCCTTTTAGTCGGTACCTCCCACGCGTTGACCGGCGTCCGTTTGGACAGTGAACCGACAAAATGGGAGTGGAGGAGAGAGAAAGAGGGAACGAGAGAGAGAGAGCGCGATGGAGAGAGAGAGAGTCG
>JANBPO010004272.1:0-18003 GCA_024336825.1 Amorphophallus titanum | reverse complement strand
GTAAGATCACGAGGGCACATGATGACGATCCATCCGGGCTTCAAAAATGTGGCGGGGTAAGTGATGTCCCCATCAGGATCCTTTTAAAATTTTAAGCCAAATCAAAATATGATTCAGTAAGAGTTAGTTCACTGGCTCGAAATATTGATGAACACTTGGTGTGTGGATATGATACACTGTCTAATCAATTGTTGACTTTCACACTAGCATATGCGATCAGATGAAAAACTAGATAGATCATGCACAAGCACAAGCACGAGCAGTGACACGACACCGAATCTTTTAGGTGGTTTGGTCCTCTAGACCTGCATCCACCCCACACTCCAACCAGAGTGTGGATTCCACTGATACATAGCTTAAACTGCCGGGCCTTACAACTTACCTACAATCGCTGACTTACAGCTTGCTCCGCTGGGCATTATAGCTTGGCCTCCAACTACTGACTTATAGCTTGCTTCGCTGGGCATTACAGCTTGGCCTCCACTGATACACAGCTTTTGAAAATAGAAGGTATGAATGGAAAACAAGAGTGATACAAATCGACAACAAGAATCTAGAATTGAAACTCAGAAAATATAGCTCACTTTGGAGCAGTGGAGCTTGGATCTGATGCAGAGGCTACAGATCTTCTTCTTCCTCCTTGCCCTCTCATGATCTTTGCAGTTCCATCTCCCTCTTTCTTTTCTTGGTAGGCTCTCACGATTCTCACAAACTCTCGCCGAACTGCTCCCCTCTTCTCTGAACTCTGTGCTACTTGATCTCTCCTGAATCGCTCTACGTTCTGGCATTCTATCTGTCTCTATCTCACTCTCTCTCACTTCTTCTCTACCTCTTTTATAGAGAGTAGGGATCATGCGATCGACGTGTGTTCACCACGTTCCCGCCAAAAGATCCCTATCTTTCCACGTGTTAGAATCAAGGTGTTGTTTCTCTCCACATGTCAGAATCTCTGATTCGCTCTTTGCCTTGGAGCATGTGCCATAACTTGGTACTTAAACTCCACGTGAGATTAGTTCGCAGGTTGTCAGTAAGATGCTCGATCATATGGCTGACCTGGCATTACATTAAATAGGAGCATTAGTTGTTTGATAAAGTGTGCTGACATAAGTAAGTTATAATAGGCACATGTATAGACGTGAGAATTAATAGACAAGCACTGACCTTTATATGCAAAACATGCTGCACTAGCATGGACCTTATCGTGCTAGCATCGACCTTATGCACAACCTAGCATAGATCACCTCGAGCTTACATCGACCTTATGCACAACCTAGCATAGATCACCTTGAGCTAACATCGACCATATGCACAACCTAGCATAGATCACCTCGAGCTAGCATCGACCTTATATGATGCATGATATGCAGCTAGCACTGACCTCTATGTAACTGCTATGAGCACTGAGGTCGACCTTGGTTCAGAAGATATATCGGACAAACCGAGCTGGCATAGACCTTATGAGAGAACTAGCATCAACCTTATTCAGAAGTTAGCATTGACCTTGTCGAGAATTGGCATCAACCTTGTCAAGAACTAGCATTGACCTTGTCAAGCTAACATCGACCTTATATGCATCAAACTTAATGCTTGTGTCAACCTTAGTAAACTCTCTCTGACCTTGGATATGCATGACACACAGCTAGCATCAACCTTATATGAAGATCAAGGTAACGAGCACTGACCTTATTAAGAGAACAAGGCAACTGGCACCGACTTCACTATATGAGCGACGCAACTAGCATCGATCTCACTTTATGAGAAACACAACTGGCATCGACTTCACTATATGAGCGACGCAACTAGCTTCGACCTCACTCTATGAGAAACACAACTGGCACCGACCTGTGTGATATGCATAAATGACTGTATAGTGATTCTGACTTAAATAAATATCATCAAAATTTGTAACGTTACTAGGGTCAAAATAAAGTCAACAAAGTCAACTTTACTATTGCCAATCACTCAAAATACAAATTACACATGCAACCAGAGGAGACACAACATTCTCCCCCTTTTTGATGATGACGACACCCTATATTAGGCCTATTAGACCTAGATAGATTTTGATGAAAACATGCTGTTTAGATTAAGTCAGGGTTATCAATCAAGAAACATACTCAATCAAAACCTCAATCAAAACACACACAGATGCTGACATGCCATGTTACACAGATGCAATCTGATGCAATGCCTCATAGCTCACACAAAAGTTACTCCTGATATGCTCTCCTGTTATGCCCCTTGTGCTTTGATGATGGTGTGATGTATGTTTTGATGATAGCAACGTAATGAGTCACCACATAAGTATGCATGATTGCTTTGATGATGATTTAACTTATGTAGGGGAGATTGTTGTTCCCCTTGTGTGATGTGATGATACTTTGAATAATGGACTTGAATCTCTGCTCATGTGCTTTGCTGCATCTTGTTTAGTGCAGTTGATCATGTTCTACATCTGCCTCCAGTGTGCATGTCTCATCATCGTACAGTCTGTGTGCATTGTGTTTTGCTCATCATAGTTAGCATGTGCAGTTTGTGCAAGGTTTTAGTTCTTAGGGTCTCAAGTCTGTGCATATATGAGTGAGTGCATACTCTTCATTGAACAGAACAATCTTTGTGCATATTTGCTCATGCGTAGTTTAAGTTTAATCTGAGTCCATGCATGTTGTTGCTCTCTCGGTGGTCAAGTCTTTACACATTATGAATCCTTGCATGCTGATCGTTTATCTCACAAGTCCGTGCAGATTTTGGACTTACAAAAATTATGCACGATGTATAGCTGTTGGGTTGTATTTTGAAGTCTGTGCATGTTCTAGTTTTGTTCTAAGAATAAGTCCATGCATATAAGGTCAGTGTATCTTTTGAGTCTGGGCATATTTGTTGCATAAGTATCCTTAAAGTCCATGCATGTTTGAAGTCCATGCATATCTGAATAAAGTCTGTGCACAATGTTCCTTCCAAGACCGTGCACATTTTCTTCTAACCAAGTCTGTGCATATTAAGTCCGTGCATAATGTTCCTTCAAAGTCCAAGCACATTGTGCTATCCAAGTCCGTGCACTTTGTATCACTTTAAGTCCGTGCATGTTGTCCAACTCAAGTCCGTGCATTTTCTTTGCTTCATTGCATTTTAAGTCCAAGCACACATAGTCCGTGCATTTTCTTTGCTTCATTGCATTTCAAGTCCATGCACACAAAGTCTGTGCACTTCGTTTGCTTCATTGCATTTAAAGTCCATGCATGTAGAAGTCCACGCACTTTGCTCATACAAAGTACGTGCACATTTCTTACTCCTATTGAAACAAAGTCATTGCACGCGTCCTGCATCTCTTACACAAAGTCCGTGCATGTTGCACGTCTTCAAGTTAAGTCCGTGCAGGCTGTAAGTCCGTGCATGTTTAGTTGCACAAAGTCTGTGCATATTGCACGCTTTCAAGTTAAGTCCTTGCAGGTTGTAAGTCCCTGCATGTTTCAATCACATAAAGTCTGAGCAGGTTTCCTGCCTTGGGACACTCACTTCATTGAATGAAGTCCGTGCAGCTTTTATCTTGAACAGAACTAAGTCCACGCACGTTGTTCTAACCAAGCACAGTTTCTTCGATTCAACCTCATGCACATTGCTCATATGTACACCTTGAGTCCGTGCACGTTTTTATCTAGTGTATAAGGAAGTCCATCTTGACCACAACAGAATAGTGTTGTAAGTCCGTGCATGTTGTCTCTTCCGCACATGAACCTCGTACATACTAGTCATAAATACAGTCTCGATGCTGAATAAATAAATGATCAAACAAATAATAAACGATGATAATGAATATTGTCATCTTGCATGCTTGCATGATCTGATCCTCTGGTATATCAAATAGTGATTAGTAGAAAGCCGGGTTACGCCCGACTGAAAGCTCTCACTATGCGTGATGGTGGTCCTCGGACCTAAGTTCTCCGCCTCGTACCGAGAGTCGATTTAATAAATAAGTACTTCCATATTGTGTGCTCGAATGCAATTGCATATCTTATTATCTGGACCCCATGGTCTTTATTTTGATGATTAATCAAGGGTTGTCCCTCTTTCGAAGGGGCATAATTAACGTTGTAGCATTTACGGTACGACGGGTTTTGGGTCTCGACACGATCACCCATAATTGTCTGATCTGTCAGATGAGCGCATAATAAAATTATCACGACAGTGAGTGGCACGCCTAATTAATAAACAAATAAACCAGATAGAAAGATAAATAATTTAATAAAATCGAATAAAGATCGTTCCACCAAAATTGGCACGTCTGATGGGACTAAACCTCCTTTCATCTTTTCGCCAAAATAAATGGACCGTGGGGTCCCCGCTCAACCACTTCAAACTCTAACTACTCGTTCGTCTTGTCTTTCCCCTTTGCAGGTCGAAGCGATGGCGAACGGACTATCCGGGCTTGTCTTTGACAACCAAATCATGGTCAACCATGCTGCACACGGCTATCTTACCGTGCCAACTACCTTTGGCAACTTTCCTCCGGTCGTTGGCTTCCCCAACTTCCTGGGAGTTGCATTCGTGGATCTTCTGGGCGAGGAGAACCCAGAACCTGTGAAGCTGACATCAAACAACAAACCTGCGGCCCGACAAAGTGAGGGTCAGATCAAGAAAACTCTACTGAAGAGTCCAGTGAGCGTGAGCTGCTATGTTCACCACACTACCTGCCCGATTGAAGCACATGAGAAGAGGCCCGCTGGGAGCAACAAAAGGAACTTCAGAAGAGGAAGAGCTGCTGTTACTTCCCAATGCCGACTCTCTGCATCTGGGAAGTCCATGATGATTGGGGGCATCCAAATTTTCTTCAACGGCCATGATGCAAGAATTTTACTGGATCGAGGCATCCCAACTGTCTCCACCCACAATACCTTCCAAGTGCTGGCTGGCTGGAGGGCAAACACTGATGATAACAAGCAAAGGAGGTCAACCTCAAAATCACCAAAATTCAAGCAGATGTGGGTTCATAAGAAGACCCGAGGCACTACACCAACCCTACAAAACTACAGCAATTCTACTGATGCCCCCAAGAGAGGGAACAATAAAGTCATGCATAAGGAAGAGGTCGCAGTCACAACTCCTCCATTCACTACTAGGGTCTGTGCAAGGGAGGCTGATATTTCCAAATACTCAAGGAATTCCAATCAAGCTGCTAAACTGACACGGCTATCATACTACTCTTCTCAAGTCCGTGCACGTTTTGGACTTAGAAAAATTCTACTCGATATATAGGTGTTGAGTCATTGAGAGTCCATGGCAGTTGTTCGAAGTATTTAGAAGTCCGTGCATAGTACGTCATCTTGTTACAAACAATGTCCGTGCACATTGTCTGTTCATACCAAGTCCATGCACAGTTTTCCAATAAAGTCTATGCATGTGTCCCTTTAACAAGTCCGTGCACGTTTCTTATAATGAAGTCCGTGCATGTTTCCATCTGAGCACATATAGTCCATGCATGTGTTTCTTTCAGTAAGTCCGTCCATATTAAGTGCGTGCACAATGTTCCTCCAAAGTCCGTGCATATTAAGTCTGTGCACGATGTTCCTTCAAAGTCCAAGCACATTGTGCTATCCAAGTCCGTGCACTTTGTCTCACTTTAAGTCCGTGCACGTTGTCTAACTCAAGTCCATGCACTTTCTTTGCTTTACTGCATTTCAAGTCCATGCACACATAGTCCGTGCACTTCATTTGCTTCATTGCATTTAAAGTTCATACATGTAGAAGTCCGTGCACTTTGTTTACACAAAGTCCGTGCATGTTGCACGTCTTCAAGGTTAAGTCCGTACAGGTTGTAAGTCCCTGCATGTTTCAGTCATATAAAGTCCAAGCAGGTTGCCTGCCTTGGGACACACACTTCATCGAATGAAGTCCGTGCATCTTTCATCTTGAACAGAACTCAGTCCATGCACGTTATTCAAATCAAGTACATTTTCTTCAATTCAAGCTCGTGCATATCTCTCGTATGTACACCTAGAGTCCGTGCATGTTTTATCTAGTGTATGAGGGAGTCCATATTGGTCACAACAATACTGTGATGTAAGTCCATGCATGTTGTCTTTTCTGCATTCGAACCTCATACATACTAAGTCATAAACATACAGTTTCGATGCTAACTAGATGTTTGATCAAATGATAGGGACTTCCTGAGTTGTAGGAGCAGTGGTCGTGAAGGTAAAGGAAGGGCACGTGATCCGAGATGCGAAGACTCTGACACGTGGCAAAAAGGGTGAATAATTTCTGGACGATTTCCTGGGCGGGAAGTGTGATCTCCACACTCCCATTCCTCAGTGAGCTCATATAAAAGGATCCTGCTCATACGAAGGAAAATAGAAGAGGACTGAAGCAGATAAGAATAGAGCCGATTGAAAAGAAAGAGAGAAGAGTCCAAAAAGGGAAGAGAGAGCCTAATTGAAGATCCTCATCTGTTACTGTAATTCTGCTTCTACAGAAGCTACATTACTCTCAAGACTGAGAGATCGATCATCTGTTTTGGTTTTTCATCTTGGAATTTTTCTATTCATTTCATTCATACAGTCCTTGTTACCCTCTGAGGTCCTTCAGAGAAGGGCGAAGTTCTCCAGTTTCCCTCTAGTGTGCTTTACGGCCTACACTTCTTAAGTCCGTGCAGTTTCTCGATTTGCAGTGTAAAGTCCATGCATGTTTTACGCTGAGTCCATGCATGAACAGTCTCTCCTTAGTAAGTCCATGCACATTACATCCACTGCATCGCAAGTCCGTGCATGTCCTGTTAAAGTCCATGAATAGTCCAATACAATCTAAGTCAGTGCATTGTAAAGTCCATGCATGTTCTGGTCTTGGCCAAGAACATGAGTCTCTACTTAGAAGGAAGGCAGAGTCCGAGCATGAACAGTCATGCCTTCACTAAGTCCTTCCAAGCCTTCATGTTGTCCGTGGAAGACAAACCCCGTGCATGTTTTGTTTTTAACATAAAGTCCATGCACGCCTTCATATAGTCCGTGGAAGTCAAATCCCGTGCACATTCTAGACTTAGTGTATTGTTGATTGGGTTGCATCCCAAGTCTGTGCATGCCTTCACAATGTCTGTGTACATGAAACCTCATGCATATTTCTTTCTATGTGCAACTTGTGTTAAAGTCCGTGCATGTTTTGATAGCTACTCAAAACCTGCATCCGTGCATGTTTTCTTAAAACCTGCATCCATGCATGTTTTAACTACATTCTCAAAACTTGCATCCATGCACGTTTGTGCCTCTGCTTCACAAAACATGCATCCGTGCATGTTTTGCTTTGCTTAACAAACTCCATCAACTTGGCAAGCAAGTCCACGCACATCATACCCCATGCACATCTCTCAAAATAAACTCCTTGCATGCTCTGCCTGCTATCAAGCCCATGCATCACCGTATTAGTCTTGCATTAAGGTCAGTATTTGCACTATTGCAAGTCAGTAGCATACACTGTTATATAGGCTTTGCATGTCCAAGCATATGCATCATGCTTCTCTGCAAGTCCGAGCATACATCTACACCCGTGCATGTTTTGCTCGCCGTTCATCAATGTTGGAGGATACACTATTGCAGAGACAATGTATGTCCTCTTAAAGTCCGTGCACATACATCTGCACGTCCGAGCACGTACACCTACAAATCCTAGCACATTCATCCGCAAGTCCGAGCACATAACAACACCCGTGCACATTTTGGCTCATTGGATGTTGGAGTCAATGTATACACTGTATCTAAGCCAGTGTTGTAGGTCCGAGCACATAACAACACCCGAGCACATTTTGGCTCATTGCATGTCGAAGTCGGTGTATACACTGTAGCAAAGCCAGTGTTGTAAGTCCGAGCAGGTTTGTGTTATGACTGTCTTAGCTGTAGCAAGTCCGAGCAGATACTGTAGCTGCCAGTCTTCATGTTCTGAACATACTCCGTGCATCTTTATTCTGAACATACTCTGTGCATCTTTCTTATATACATACTCAGTGAATCTTTCTTCTGTCTAGGACACTTTAAACTGAACTAATAATTTTTTTTGTGGACCAAAAGAAGGAAAAATTACCTAAACCCTAAACCCACCCCCTCCACTTAGGCCGCCCCTTCCCTCTCCTCCCTCCACAACCAAGTGCGCCCCCATCAACCCTAACCCTAGCCCCCCTGCGTCCCCACGCCCCAGCCTCCTCTCCCTCTGCACTCAGGTCTGCCCTCCCCCTGCTCCGAGCATCCACGGAACCCCGACGTCGCCCCGTCTTCGCACGCCCTCCCGTGGATCGAGAAGACCTCGCTGCTGTCCCTGCAACCAGCCTGCAGTAGAGGTCGAGTTTGCAGAGACTACCCCGGCGTCCACGGTGGAAACCAGCCGAAGCTTCCTTCTTTGGATTCGTACGTCGTCGAGTCAGCTTCGTTCCAGAAGTGATCCCGCGGCGATTCGACCTCGGCACCGTACGTGCCGCCCATTCTCGTGCAACTATGCTAAGCTTAGGACTGAACCTGAGCACCATCTGGTAGCAGCTCCACTGCCAGGCCCTGTGTGATTCAGCCAGAGCTCTCTTCATGAGAGTTCTGATCCTCCAAAGTACCAACACACCAGAGGTGGTCCCACCTGCTTTTGACATCGTCTCTATCCGTGACGTCCAATCTCCCACAGGCGCGCCAGACCCGGAGCCCCTGTTCGCCCAGGATGAGCTGCTGTCAAGTCGGCCCTGACACCCCTCCTTACTGTCCGTTTCAGGTCATGCTGTCTTCACCAAAGTTGCATCCCTCGACGAAATGAAACCAACACAAGTGGTTTCGTCACGTTCTGATGTCAGCACTTGGAGTTCTACCCCATTCTTCGACATCCTATCTTGCTGTTCACCCAGAAATCCAACGCCGGCCGTTCCTGTGACCACGCCCAGCGAGGTGATCAGACGGCCACCCCCTTCTGAGGGCTCATAGACCTCCCAGTCAGCAACATCCTTGACCTGGCCCCACCGTGTTTGGAGTTCTACAGCGCCCGTACCGGCCATCGCACCACATCTGCGCCGACCAGTCCAGCCGAGCAGAACTGCGCCGACCTGCTGCTGCAGCCGCCACCCCCACCCAGCGCCGTCAGCTCGACACCAGACTTCCAGGCATCCATCAACATCCTTCGGTATTCATCCAGGAGTTGGCTACATCTTGAATGGATGCCCAATCTCGGCATACGGGCAACTGTTGCTTACCCCTCCCCGTGATCCCCCCTCCTGCGCAAGGGTAGTGAATGTAACGATTGTTTCCCCTCCCCGGGAACCCCCCCTCCCTGCGTGGAGCGTAGTGCATGTAACAGTAGGAACGACATCAAGCCTCCATGACGTAGCGTGTCCGCCGGGTGCGCACGCTCCCCGGCTCGCCATCGTCTCCGACCAGAGCCGATCCTTCGGACGGCTAGGTACGTGCGTTCGCCACTCCACCTGCTTGCTTAGTATTAGCTCCGACTGCAGCGGAGCGACGTATAGTCCCCTAGGAGCTCTTAGTGTCGGGTCTAGTGTGACTCCTAGCCACGTGTTGCTGGTCATGTCCATCTTAGAGTTCGAGGTTCAATGCACGTAGAGTCGGCTCCCGTGTCCGTCCTGCATCACTAAGTTAATCTAATCCTTAGAAATTAATCATGATCTAATAGTTATTTAATTATTGTAGGACAATGGCCTCAGAACGTGCTCAGTGGCACGATATGCAGAGGACCGTCCAAGGCCTCACCCAAGCACTACAACAGGTTGCACAAGGAGGTGCACAACGTGGAGCAGGGAATCTCCACCAGAGTTTTAGGAACATGAACCCTCCTAAGTTCATGGGGTCGACCGACCCAGATGATGCTGAGCACTGGCTCAGGGAAACGGAACGTATTTTTAGAGTTATGCAGTGTACAAATCAAGAGAAGGTCTTACTAGTAACTTTCCAGTTAGAGAGAGACGCCCGATGCTAGTGGGAATCAGTAGAAGCTACCCTAGGCCAGGCTCAGGTCACATGGGAAGAATTTGTGGAACACTTCAACAATAAGTACTTCTCCAATAGAGTTCAGGAAAGAAAAGCCTCCGAATTTGCCGCACTCAAACAACGATCCCTCTCTGTGGCAGAATACGAGGCACAATTCTTGCCACACTCAAACAACGATCCCTCTCAGTGGCAGAATACGAGGCACAGTTCTCCAGATTATCTCGGTATGCTAAACACCTGGTGGGTACTGAGAAGATGAAGGCTAAAAGATTTCTTCGTGGGCTCAGGCCCCAATATATCACCGAGTTGGCGCCGATGAACATACAAGTCTATTCGGAGATGGTGCGCTGAGCACAGCTGCTGGAAGATGCCACGGAACTGTTTGACAAGATCCGTGGGCGAGAAAGGAGCATTGCCGGTTCTGGTAATTATAAGTCAAGCTTTAACAACAAAAAGAGACCCAGTAATGGAGGCGAGTCTTCACAAGATAGGAAGCTGAAGAAGACGTCCAAGCCATCTTCCATCATCACCACCCCATCAAATGTGGTGTGTAAGCATTGCGATAAGGCCGGACATAAGGCGGAGGAATGTTGGAGAAAACTGGGAGCCTGTCTCCATTGTGGGAGCTGGGATCACCGAATCCCAGATTGCCCGATGATGAAGGAATCACCTGGAGGAGGAAAGCACCGAGTAACAAGGAATGCCTGTCTCCATGCTGCTATGGAAGCGGAACCAGATAATGAAGGCGGACTAGTGGAAGGTACATTAACCATCTATTCAAAGTCTACCTATGTTTTATTTAATGCTGGAGCATCACATTCCTTTATTTCTAAGAAGTTTGCGGATCCACTGCCTAATGAACAGGAGTGGATAGATTTAGTTATTGAAACTCCTCTTGGCAAAGAATCAACTATTTCACATCATTATCTAGACGGGTTGGAGGAAGAGAGGAGTCTGTTCCTCTGGTCAAGCTGTTAGGCAGCGTTTGTAGGCAAGCTGTGGTGCCCAGTGGTTTTCAAGCTATATGGCAGCGGAATCCACACTCTAGTTGGAGTGTGGGGTGGACGTAGGTCTGCGGGCTGAACCACCTTAAAACCCCTTTGTGCACTGTGGTTTGATTGCTTATTCGATTCGCTAGATGTATGCATAGGCCGATCTGAATTGTGTGTCTAGCTTGTGTCTCGGAGTGATTGCTCTCTATCTGATTTTGGCCTCAAAAGGTCTCAAGTGATTTGGTGATGCCTGTCTATGACTATTGAGCAAATTGGTTGCAGGTTCAGTGTTAGTTTGAGCGCATCAATATTCTTCAGGTCCATTAGAATTTAGTTCGTTTTAATTTCGCATCTTTGATAGTTAGAGTTTTTAATTGGGTGAAAATTTTATAAGGGGATTCATTCAACCCCCCTCCGGGTTTGCACCATCCCCTAGACTCTATCAGCCTCTCGACCATTGGGCGCAAGCATAGGGTGGGGTCGCGGGTGGCACTCTACTCGTGAGTGTGCGACGAGCGGTAGCCGCGGCGGTGGCCTTTACGGCACTCTGCTCGCAACAGCCATAGAGGTGCCCTCTGCAGGTGGATGTCGAGTGAGGATGAGATTCTCGCTACTGCCTCCTGCCGGAGGTGCTGGTGCTGCTACCACATGCCATAATGGGACACCTATTGGAGGAGGCGGAGAGGGTCCTAAGGGACACCTACTATGCCCTGGAGGGCTTTTGCGTGGTAGCAAGGGTGGGTTGGTAGGGAAGGAGGCCGACCTCTCTTCGGATGCGGAGCTGAATTGGGGGCATGGGCATGGGTGAGAGGCTTGGGGGTGGACTTGGTAGGGGAGGAAGGGTGCCCAATGTACGAGGGTGGAGGGGAGAGTTGGACGGTGAGGTGCGGGTGTAGGGCTAGGGACGACTCTGAGCGCATGGTGGCCTGTAACTTCTCGGAGGTGTGGTAGTACACCCGTTGCATCAGCATTGCCAACAGCTATGTCGTACACAACTACGGCAGAGGCTCCTAGTGACATGAAGATGATGACAATGGCCCTGTCATACAAGTTTGATCAACAAGGGCCAAATTGTTGAAAAGAAAAGGTGGCGTGGTGCACCAGGCCAATGGAGTGCCCCACGTAAGAAGAAATGTAGAGGCTTCAGCCAAACAGAGAGTGACTTATTTTTAATAATTGTCACGCCTCGAGATATATGTACAGCGAAAGAATATCGGGAACGTGAACAGTCGACAATATGTCTCAAGCTAGCAATATAATCAGAGTGCTAATCATTCAAACATAAGATGAATGGACACAATGTGATGTACTCAAATTTTTACTTTATTGAATAATAATCAAAGTTTACATCAATACTTGACTCGTACCGGGTGAGTTAGAGCTAGTGTGCCGGCGAAGGCACCAAAAGGGTGCATCGGGGAAGGCAGGGCGGGCATACCAGCAAAGGCTGGAGTGCAGGGTGTGCCGGGGAAGAATTAGATGAAGCGTGCTGGGTGGGAGCTGGCCATTATAGTCGACACTTTTCCTGACATTCTTGAAAACTTAGTAAAATCAATTGAAACACCACAATTCATGAATCAAGGTTCAAGATCAATCAAATATGCATTTGTAAGAGAGATTGCCAAGCGTAAAACCAGATTTGAACCCAAAATCATTCCATCCACATTGAAATGTAATTAACCATGATTTCTTACCTTGAACCAAGAGAATGTTATACAATTGAGCCTGCATGGTTAATGATCTCTATAACATGTTTAAAACACACATAAGGATCAGTCAATGCTCACTCAATCCAAAGTATGAAGTCTGTGCATAAGAACCCATGGTTGATGCAAAGAGAAGGTTGGATCGGTGCAATGTTATGAAGGACCAAGGATTGGGTCTTGTGCATGACTGAGCAGGTCGGTGCAATGCACAAAGTCTGTGCAATGTTCAACAGGGTCGGTGCAAAGGACAGCAAGGTCCGTGCAATTAAGCAGCAAAGTCTGTGCAATGACGGACAAGGTCCGTGCACACTAGGATGATGTCGACGCATATACGTGTAATGCCAAGATGAGGTTGGTGCACTGTTGTCAAGCACAAAGATAAGTCAGTGCAAATGCCAAATGGGGTCTGTGCATGTATAATGAGGGTTGATGCATTGGATGAAGGGATCAACTTCCCTAAATAGGTGGGCTCGACTCCTTGAAAGTTAAGGTGGACTCCTCAGAGTAAAATATCACCATATGATTGACTTGTTACTTAGTCCACCATGTCTTAGTTCCTGCATCACAGCATGATAAAGAAAATGAAGACATCATTAGCATTCTTCAAAGCACTTTTGAAAGACACACACACATACTAGACTTGTCATCATTAAAACTAATCTACCAAAATCAACTAGGGGATCCAACAATAATCTTATTATATTTGACTGCCCACTTGAACAGTGCTCGAGTCTTGTCCCTTGGGAAAGCATAGAGCTTCTTTTCTTTATTCTGCCAGAGAGGCCTTTCTCGACATTCAGCAGGTTCATTGGAAGGAGGATTGTGCACCCATTTGTGCCTTTTCACCGTGAGGCTGACAGCATGGACTGCTTTCAGCATTGGTCGTTTATTACCTTGCCTGGGCTGATGACTTGAGTCGGCAGAAATGGAGGGATATCTTGTGAAGAAATCTTCAACCTCCGTGGCAATATCACTTAATCAGTCAAATGATCAGATTTCTATTCCGATCATCTTTTCCAGAATCTCCTTCTTCAGATTTTGTTTGCATATTTGTATTGCATCTTCTGGATGCGGAGGGCGCTGGAGAAGATGAAGGAAGGAAAGGCACCCGCCATCTCAGCCGCCGCACCAAGAGACCCGCCGGCTCACAAACCGGCGAAGTTGAAGTAGGTTTGGGTCCCCAAGGAGGCCCGACCCACGACACCTGTTCAGACATGGCCCAGCCACTCCTGCTATGTAAGGGAGCGAAGAGACGAAGGGGTCGGAATGACAGCCACGACCCATCAACCTGCAGCCGCTGCACACAGGCTGGCCGGAAGCACCCGTCGCCGACGTCACAGGCGTGATCGCAACGTTGACCACCTGGCGCACGTGGGTCACACCTACCCGGATGTCATTACCGACACCCAACTACCCTCCACTCTCCCCGACCAGGAGTGGGAAGGGATCGAGCAGGCCATGAGAAACTACCTCCGAGGCCCGGGCAGCACCCCCTTGGGTCGTCAGAGATTGCTGGGGGCAATGACCTCCGCCTTCCAGGAAGAAGAACAAGCCAGGCCCCCACCCAGTGCGGAGTCGAGGAACCAGCCGGAAGAGCGACCCCAATCCCTCCTATGGGAGGAGACACCGCCTCGACGATCGGTCTTCGACAGGCTGGTCTTCCCTGACAAGCGATCGGGGAGAGCGGCAAGAAGGAATAGAGGCTGGAAGGTCTTCACCTGCAATATGGCAGGATTCCCCAGTCGATATGGGGCCCTACCCATCGACCCTGATGAGGTGGCCAGGCTAGCTGCCAGGCCCGGTCCCCTCACTAGGAGAAGAAGGGTGGCGAGCGAAGTGGCGCGAGCAAGTGTCGAGGCGACCTCCCCCGATGACTCTCCCGCAGCTTTCACGGCCAACGTCGTCACCACTGGGGGCATGAGCAGTGGACCCTCTACGTCATCTGAGGACGTCCCGGCCGAAGAAGCGGCTCGTATGTCCAATCTCCTGACGACCGACCCCGCCATGCTGAACATGATCCAGCAATACCAGAGGGAGATCGAATTGTTGAAAAGGCAGCTCGGTGAGAGGAGTGCCCTACCTTCGACGTCAGGGCAGACCGAAGCTCCGCCAGAAGTACTTGGGGGCAATGGGCAGTCTTCTGAGGTGACCCTACAAGCTGCAGTATTCCCATCAACTCCCGGCTTCTCCGCAGGCGCTCCCCTGCAACAAGTGCAATACTTAGCCCCGTCGCAGGGGCCTTCCTCCCAGCAGTCTCCCACGGCCCCTCAGGCAACTGTGCTGGCTACCCCAGCAGTGCAGCCCGCTCATTTCTACCCGAACTCGATCGACCCAGCGATGGTCAGTCGGCTGATGCTGGAGCAGATGATTGACATGAAGCTAGCTGAGAGAGGTGATGGAGAGCAGACGCCGTTCGACGTCTACTGAGTCCCTTATCCGGCTCATTATGCCGCAAGGAAGCTACCGGCTGGTATTACCAAGCCCCCGAAGTTTGAAAAGTTCAGCCTTTCTTCTTTCTGTCAAAGAAAGTCTCTAAACCTTCCTTAAGGTTCTGATGTCCCTCGTCTTCCTTTTACAGGAAGGGAAGAGGAGGGCTTACATCTCTCTGCTCGTTTGAGAGCTTGTTGTGCCTCGGCGCACTTCTACGTTTGTGTTACGCACCACCATCACCAACAACAGCAGCGATGGCAGCCGTCACCTACGGCCCCCAAGTCATTGCCAACCATGCCAGGTTCGGATACCTGGCAACTCCGATCGTCTTCGGCGGCTTTCCCCCGGTCGTCAGCTCGCCCTTCTTCTTGGGCGTCATACCTGTGGCTGAGACCAGCTCAGCCACGCTTGCAGCAGCAGCCATCGAGGGTGTCAGGCCCTCCGCCTCATCAACTGGTCGGGTTCGCTCGACCAAGAAGACGACCACTGAGGGTGTCAGGCCCTCCACTTCAGCGTCCGGCCGGGTCCGCCCGGTCAAGAAGACAGCAGTCGGGGGTGTAGACCCTCGGCCCCAGCAGCTGGCCGGGTCAGTCCGGTCAACAACCCAACTGTCGGGGGTGTCAGGTCCTCAGCTTCAACCATTGGTCGGGTTCGCCCGACCACCTCATCACGGACTGGGGTGTCAGACCTTTTGTCCCATCAAATGGCCAAGTCTTCTCGGTCAATCAGATTACTGTCGGCGCCTCTCCTACACAACGGGGGCAGCGTCGTCGCCGCAACGGCACCAGTTCTAAGGCGGTCACCCTCAGAGGTGTTGCTCCTGCAACACGGGGGCAGCGTCGCCGCCAGAATGACGCCAGGCCTATTGCAGGCGTCGCCAGCGTCGCTCTTGCTCAATGGGGGCAGCGCCGTAGCTGCAAGGGTACCAAGCCCGTAGCGGCAGCATCTCGCTTCGGCAAGACTGTGATTGTCGGAGATATCCGCATCCGGCTCGATGGAGGCGAGCCGATTGTGCCACGAGACCGTCATGTCCCGACCATTCCCACCTCCAATCGCTTTGAGCTCCTCCGACAAGTCCGGGATGGCGGAGCGAAGAAGAAGAAGCCTGCCGAACCGGCAGCAACTCAGGGTCCTTTGCAGCTGCCCAAGTCATGAGCTCTCCCATCAAGGACAGGGGGCAGCCAAGTGGAGGAGCGCTAGCTCCACTTGAAGAAGATCTGGGTCACCAAGGAGGCGGCCCGGACTATAAGGCGTGCCAGAGCGGAGGAGCCCTTCCGCATGTCGGAGCTTCAGCGGATGCGAAGCCCGACAAGCACTGAAGCCTCGACATCTGCGAGGTTTACATCTCAACCCCTACGGGGGCAGAAGCGCCGAGGAGCTGGCAAGAAGGTGCGGCCAACCTCCCCGTGGGCCAGTTCTACGCACACGGAGGAGGATCGCTCCCCTCAAGCCTCCACGTCCAGAGTGTCTGTCTTCGACAGACTAGGGAGGCCGCCCTGCAGGATTACCCTGGCCGCCCTCTCTCCTCTCTCTCTCTCCTAGGGGCGCCCTCCCTCCTTCTCTCTCCTTCCCGGGTGGATGGTGGTGTGGAGATCAGAGTCGGCGCGTGGAGATCATGGAGGAGATCCCGTCTGCTTCCACTGCTCGTGTGGATACGTCTAGAGGCCGGACACTTGGACGGCTAGCGACTCAGGAATCTTCCACTCGTTCGTCTTTGAGGTTTTGGGAGATTCTCGACCCCGCAAAGGTGATTAATCTCTCTTCACGCCGCGGGGTTTACCGATCTAGTTCGATTTTGAAAAGCTGGCAACGATATGCAATCTAAGGTTTCAATGATTTTCACTGCGCATTCTGGTCGAAACCTTACAGGAAGTGTGCCGGTCAGGGTGAGGCTGGAAGTGTACTGGGGAAGGCCAGGGCAGGGTGCACCGGCGAAGGCCCAAGGCAGGCGTGCCAGGTGAAGCTTATAAGGGGCCCACACCTCTCCCATTCTCTTAAGGCCTTTCTTTTCTTCTCTTTCTTCATTTTATGTAGTTCGCATGGGTCTTCTCTTCTTTTCTCTTAACTGTTCCTCTTCTCTCTTCTTTGCAGGACGAGTGTTTAAGTTGTTCGGTTATCGTTCGGTCCAGTTCTCTTCGCATCGTCTGTGGTTCCCTTACCTCGGTCGGAGCATTTTACCATTGTTCATTTCATTTGTTTGTTGTTTACTTTGGCTCTTTAACTTATTATTATCCCATTTGTTCGTTGCTCCCTTTTGTCTTCATCATATTATTATTTCTAACAAAAATTCGGCAACATCTCCCCTTGACCCGAGCGTAAGGGAGGTACAGGGAACGCACCCACATGGAGTGGCAGAACCTGACAATTGGAAGTGGGCGCCCGAGAATAGCAACACCTTTAATAAAATCTTGGAAAACCTGGGAAAACTGTCGGAGGGAAGACTCCAATAGGACTGGTTAGAGGGGCACCGGGGGAGCCTTGGCTGGGGCCGTGCCAGGCTGGCACCTCAAAGGGGTTGGGTGTGCCAGGCAAGGAAGGGCCAGGGTGTGCCGCTAAAGGGCACAAAGGCTGTGTCGGGGGAAGAGGGCACGGGTGTGCTAGGTAAGGGTCAAAGGGGCCGAAGGGCGTGCCGGCGAATGGAGGGCACGGGCATGCCGGCGAACGGAGGCACGGGCATGCCGGACTGGAGGGGGCCAGGGTGTGTCGGCCTAGGAAAGACAAGGGTGTGTCGGAGAAGTATTGGCCAAGGAGTGCACCGGCCAAGGGGCTGTGCCAGATTGAGGGTGTACCGGTGGAAGGCTTAGCCCAGGTGTGTCACTGAGGGCGGGGGAAACTATACTGGGCAAGAAAAGGGATGGAGTGCACCGGGCTGGGGTCAGTTCAGGAGAATGAAGGTTGAGGGTTAGCTAAGTGGGATGG
>JANBPO010004255.1:0-70129 GCA_024336825.1 Amorphophallus titanum | reverse complement strand
GTTACTTAGAAAATCTGCATATCCCTATACTTGGGGGCCTTTGTTCACACATTTGCACCTCTACGCCACAGAGAATTGTCTCAGGTGAATATTGTAAGTTTGAGCTACGTATGCGAACCATGCGATATCCTCTTGACGGGTGCACCACCCCTCAGTTGTGCCTCGTGACCCGCACCGTGTGTGCGAATTATGGGCGATGTCCCTATCCCGTCCCCTATAGAGGGAGCTACCTTATGAATATTTTATGTTATGCCTACCGATGGGTGCCTGCATGCTTTAAAAAAAAATAATAGCCAGTATCCCCAGCGCATTAAAGAACAAAATACCCTGTCACCCTGGCCCGAGCCTGCCTTTCGGGTGAGGAATCAACCCTTTTTCTTGCGCTGATACCAGCCCGTGTCAACGACTTAACTCTTCTCTCTGTCCCTTCGGGTGACGAATACCTCTTTGATTTGGACCTCCCGTTCAGATCATTGACTAAATAAACTCTTCTCTCCGTCCCTTCGGATGACGAATACCCCTTTGATTTGGACCTCTCATCCAGATCATTGACTAAACAAACTCTTCTCTCCGTCCCCTCGGGTGGCGAAAACCCCTTTGATTTGGACCTCCCGTCTAGATCATTGACTAAACAAACTCTTCTCTCTGTCCCTTCGGGTGTTGAATACCCCTTTGATTTGGACCTCCCGTCCAGATCATTGACTAAACAAATCTTTCTCTCCGTCCCTTCGGGTGATGAACACCCCCTTCGACCTGGACCTCTCGTCCAGACCATTGACTAAACAAACTCTTCTCTCCGTCCCTTCGGGCGACGAACACTTCTTCCAAAGGAACAAATCCTCCTCTCCGTCCCTTCAGGTGATGAATAGTCCATTTGATCTGGATCTCCTGTCCAGGTCATTGAATGAACAAACTCTTTTCTCCGTCCCTTCGGGTGACGAATATCTCTTGTTAGAGGAACAAGCCATTCTCTCCGTCCCCTCTCAGCGATGAATATCCTCCCTTGTGATTTGGCCCCTCTAGCTAGGTCATTTGAGAGACAAACTCTTCTCTCCGTCCCCTCGGGTGACGAACACTTCCCTTGAATCAATAAACCCTTCTCTCCACCCTCGCGACTTGCCTTCCAACAACATTGACTTTCACAGCCCGCTCTCCAACGTCTGCTGACTTTACGGCTTACTTCCCCAACTTTGGCTTCTACAGCCCGCCTCCCAACATCCTTCGACTTTTCTAGCCTACTTCTCGAGACCCGGCCCATATGGCCCGATTTCTCGACTTTAATCATCGGCCCCTGTGGCGATAGCTATTCAATTATTGGCTCCTGTGCCAACAACTTTTCAACCATTGGCTCCCGTGCCAACAGTTTTCCAACCATCGGCTCCTGAGCCGACAGCTTTCTAATCATCGGCATCCCAGCCGACAGCATTTGATTGTTTGAAACCAAATCTGACCATAGCAAGATGTAGCTTGTCAAACCAGGCTTTAGGTGACTGTTTCAACCCATAAAGTGCTTTCTTCAGATAACAAACCTTTCATTGTGTATCAATTCCAGGTGGTAACAACATGTATATTTCTTCTTGTAAATCACCATTCGAGAAGGCATTTTTAACATTTAATTGGTAGAGGCCAAGAGTATTAGACCGCCAGTAAAAGAGTCACCCTAACAGACTTTAACTTCGTTATAGGAGCAAATGTCTCCTAATAACCAAATCCCCTATGTCGAAGTAAATCCTTTTACACTAAGTTTGGCTTTATACCATTGTACCTCACCTTCTGAATTGTCTTAATTGTGTAGACCCATTTGGATCCAACCAGATTTTTGCCCTCTAGAAGATCAACTAGGTCCCAAGTGTCATTCTTGTTCAGAACATTCAACTCCTCATTTATTGCATGCTGCCATTTCGGATCCTGCACAGCTTCAGAAAGGGTAGTAAGAACATGGGCAGAGGACAATGAAGAGAGAAAAGAATAGTATCAATGAGAAATATGGGAATAGGTAACAAAATTGGTGATAGGGTGTCTGGTGCAGTCCCGAACAATCATTTTGACAGCAATGGGAAGATTCAAGTCATCAAGAGTAGAAGGATCCGAAAAAAGGAGCACCTTTGAAATTGGCTGATTAGTAGAGGACTTTTTTCTGAACTTCTTTCGCCTATGAGTAACAATATGCTTCTGCTTCTCAAAACTCTCTACACCAATAACTGGAGTGGAAGTATAAACAGCAAGAGATCCATTTGTGGCAGAGCTAAACAGAGGAGGTACAGGCAGCAAGGGTGTAACCGAAGAAAGAGGAAGAGGGAGGTAGGATTCTAGAATTCTTCCCTTGAGACTGAGGTCGGGGAGAGTAGTAGGACTTAGACTCATAGAAAGTAGCATCCTTCCAAACAAAGAAATGATGAGAGATGAGATCATAGCACTTGTAGCCCTTCTGAGTAGAAGAGTACATAAGAAAAACACCACGAATAGCTTGTAGATCATGAATGAAACAAAGACAGCCAAAAACCCAAGGTAAAAGAGGAAATAAGGGCTTGTGTGGATAGAGAAGAGCAAAAGGGGAGCAACCACCTAAACTCTTGGATGGCATCCTGTTGATAATGTAGTTGGTAGTAAGAACTACCTCTGCCTAGAAGGATTTGGGTAGATGACACTGAAAAAGAAGAGTCTTGGCAGTTTCAAGAAGATGGCGATTTTTTCATTTAGTAATGTGATTCTGTTAAGGAGGAATATGGACAAGAGATTCGCGAAGCACACCTTCATCTTCAGAAGGGTATTGACACTTCTAGCAAAGTATTTCCGGGCATTATCAGAACGAAGGGTTTTCACCTTCGTGCCGAACCGAGTGTAAACCCAGTTTACCCGGTACTATATGGCTAGCTGTAAGCCCTTGTGTCATATACTGATAAATCAGGTATGTGAAGCTTTCGAGTTATCTCTGGAGTGTACATTCGATGGAGCAGAATGGAAAATCTATTGATAAATTCATTGAGATGACCAATAATCAAGTTTTTTGTGTGTAAAAAAACATTTTGTTAACATTTCAGAAAGATCGAGCTCCTTCCAATTCGCTGCCGTAGTGTCTTACGTATGATATGATCTATTTCCTTTGCGTTAGTACTGTTTATGTCGTTCCATGTACGCTGTTTTCTTTCTTGTACGCAACTGTGAAATTTTTGATCTCGAATAAATGCTACGGAAATACTATGTTATTTTGTACAAAATGTATATGTTTGCTTTATGTCAACCTTCTCAAGTTTCCGTATCACTTACATGTGGATTCTATAAAGGCCATATCAACTGTATTTGTTTCACATTTTACTAAAGACAGATTGCAGTGTTTAATTTAGCCCCTTTCTCCGCAGCCAAAACCAGACGGATCAGGCATGTGGAGAGATGGGTTTCGTGGTTCTGTTTACACTGCTTAATTCTGACATTGCAAGTAACCTCGTGTGTGTGTGTGTATACGTGTGCGTGTGAGAGAGAGATGTGAAGGGTCTTTGCCTCTGTGTGTGTGTGTGCGTGCGTGTGTGTGTGAGAGAGGGAGAGAGAGAGATGAGTTTGAAGCTTCTGTCTACACTCTTGTTTCACATGAAGTCTCTTTGCCCCATGTTTGCAAAGCAGAATCCAACTTTTGCTGGTTGCTACTACATTAGTTCTGTTTCTCGCTGTTTTCCTCGCTAGCCGGTGACAGACAACTTCCAATAGAACTCTGACTAACGATACGGAGCAGTCATCTGATCCTAGTTTAATTTCCTGAACGCAAAGACTTGTGATCAGACCATGTCTCTTCACCCCTTGTCATGTCACAAACCAAACCGATTCTTCTATACCAATAGCAACGTGAAGAATAAAACTGTGATATTCTTTGCTAATTATATCTTTGCTACACCGTCGGGCGAAGAATAATACTGTAAAACAGGTAGAACAATGATGCGATAGGACACTTTTGTCATGTCAATTTTTATATCCCAATGTCACTGACTTCATGATATATCATTGTCTTGGGATGGTCAGAGCTCCATAGATACCTAATGATGGTCAAAGCCTGCTGTGAGAGTCCGCATACACTATAACACTTCTGCAGACAAATTAAAAAATTACGTGAACTGGTGCTAGATAGCCAACAAATAAAGATGGACTTTGCTGCATCAAAGGTGACTGATTCTTTAGCTTCTCTTTGGTATTGGTTTATCTCAGGGTTAGCTCTAAGTTAATTCCGGGATAAATTTTTTTATGCTTTGATAAGGAGTTAGTGTTAGTAGAGTTAGGTTAAGGGGCCCCCGGGGGCGGGCGGGGGGGCGGCTGCAAGCTTGTAGTTTTGCGTTTGTTGATCTCTGAAACCAATGCTAGTTTAATATGTTCAGGTTTGGGGTGGGGTTGATGCTCTGTTGGCCGTTGTCTTTTCACCTACTGGTTTTCTGGTCTGCCGCTGTCCTCACCTCCGAGTCCTCCCGCCTGTGACAGGTGAGTTCTTAACCACGTTGCCCACTTGGGTTTTTCTTCTCCCTAGATTTAACGCCGGTTCCAATTAATTAGTTCTACATTTTTTTTTGGGTCTGTGATCAATCGTTTTCGTTTCTCTTTTGGGAAGTCCCTCATAAGAAGGCCAAAAAAGTTGACAGACTTGGCTCCCCAGCATATGATGCTCTTCCTTTTGAAGCCTTGATCTTTACGCCTATCTAGTGCTCTTTTTTTTTTTTTGCTCTATTTTGTTTTTGCGCCATATTCGTATCTTAGCTCGCGCTGGTATCACCACCCAGTAGCTTCTGATCTGCAGGGGGGGTGGAGGCTTCTCATGGTTTAATCGGTGCCTTCTCATGGGGAGGTCGCAAAGTTGTCACATTTATCTTGTTTTCCCTCTTGATGTGTGCCCGGCCTCTCCCTGCAAAGCGAGCTCGAATCTTTCCCGGGTTGGCCTTGGCTGTCCTACGAAGTTGTCACCTCCGACGTCGATGGTTGCTGCTATTTAAATAAGCGGTGAGAGCTCCCGCTTGATGTGTGCTGCTGTTCTTCGCTGGCGTGATTGAGGTAGTTGCTGGATTTCTTGTCTCTACTTTTCGATCACACTTCCAGTGGGGAGTCCTCCGTTGCAAACGCTGACCGGATAATAGCAGAGAGGTCGACACCCAGATCACCTCTATCTTCTTCCACCGCTCGTTCTGTGCTTCTTCCTGTTGTGGGTTTGAGCTGGGGGGTGGAGATGGATTTGGGGGAGAAGGATAAGTTTGGGATGGAGAAGAGAGGCGAGGATCACCTGAGCTTCCATGGCTCCGGCAGCATGTCCTCCGAGTGGCGGCTGGGCGACCCGCAGATGGGTTTGGTCGCCCACAACGCTTCTGTCGCAGTTTGCCAGGGGGATCAGATGGGTGCCTCGTCCTCATGCACGTCCGCCTCTATGGTGGTGGACTCCTTCGGTGCTCATCGCCACTGGGGGCATGCCTCCAATTCCCAAGGCTTGGCCTTCTGCGACGCCACAGTCCCGAGCGGGGCGAACCCCGCCATCGTCGTGCCGGGAAGGAACCCTGTTGCAGCGACGCCGAGGCTCGACATGGGCTGGAACCCCGCGGACAACATGGCGAGAGGCGGCATGTTCTTGCAGAATGGCGCCGGCGTGCTTCCCCCCAGCCTGCAGTCGCAGTTCCCCGCCGACTCCGCCTTCATCGAGCGCGCCGCGAGGTTCTCCTGCTTCAACGGCGTCGGCTTTGCCGGGCTGATGAGCCCCTTCGGTGCCAGTGAATCCATGGGTGCTTACTGCAATAACGCCCTGAAGGGTGTTCCTCCTGGAGCTCAGGCCCAGAAGAACGAAGGGCATGTGGGGGAGGCCTGTCAGAACACCTCCATCCCTGCCGACAACGCTGCCTTCAATGGTGGGAATCTGAAGACCCAGGGAGACGCTGGGAGCATACATGGGGTCGGCATCCCCGGCACCGACTCCGGCGAGCCCGAGTTCAGCGGGGGCGGCCGGGAAGGGACCCCCAATTCCGACAACACTGCCGGGGAGCCTTCCTCCAGGGGGCTCTCTGCTAAGAAGAGGAAGAGGTTGAACCAGGTGGGTGACCATTCTGCCTTTGCAGATGCCTCTCTGGTTATGGGTATTGCATCTGGTTCTTCTACTGCATTCCTGAGCTAGATCCCAGCTACCCATCATCTTCCACGCCTAACTGTTCTTGTCATCTCAGGAAATGGAACCAGACCAGACCAAAGGGGACACCCAACTCTCTGTTGAAACCTCCAGGGAGAATGTTGAGGGCAAACAGAAGGGGGAACAGCAGAAAGCTTCCACCTCACCGTCTACCAAGCCTGGCGGAAAGATTATTGGCAAGGAATGCGCCGACGCCGCCAAGGAGGATTACATCCATGTGAGAGCTCGGCGTGGTCAGGCAACCAATAGCCACAGCCTTGCAGAGAGAGTGAGCATTTCTGAGAGATGGTGTTCCTAGTTGTTAGAGGTAACGAAAATTCCACCTGTTTCAGATCGTGCTGACCTGAAATATTGATTTGGGTTGCAGCTGAGAAGGGAAAAGATTAGTGAACGGATGAAGTTTCTTCAAGACCTTGTCCCAGGTTGCAGCAAGGTAGCTTTCCAGAGTGACATTAGGCTGTTGTTGATCTACAACTGTGTTTCTGAGATTAGTCTTTATGTAGTTGATGTTCCTGAGATTTCAATTTGAAAATTTTCAGGTCACAGGGAAGGCTGTAATGCTAGATGAGATCATCAACTATGTTCAGTCACTGCAACGGCAGGTTGAGGTACGCATCTTGCGTGATCAAATCTTTTGTCCAACAAGTGAGAAGCTGCCATACACCAGTGGTGATTAAACGGAAAGATATCTTCCTGTCTATGCTGTGCTCTCTTCACCTACGTAGTTAGTTGCGCATGTGTTGCTGCATGTTTCTAGTGATTAATAGGCCATTGGACTAATATAGGATTCCTGTTGCTCTCCTCCACAGTTTCTATCCATGAAGCTTGCAGCTGTAAATCCTCGGCTGGATTTCAACATTGAAGGGTTCCTTTCCAAGGAGGTAATCAACAGTGAATGTGGACTCTTCCACTTTCTCTTTGGGGCTTCACCTGTAGGATAACATCAAAGAATGCCTGTTATTTCTGAATGGTTGTATACCGGGACTGATCTGATTTCATGTCTGAATTGTTATACGCGGACAGTGATCTTATCTCATGGGTTTTCCAATGACAGATTCTTCAGTCAAGGGCTGTCTCTTCGTCCAGTTTCGGTTTCTCACCAGACTTGGCTCATCACCAGATGCATCCAGCCCAGCAGGCGTTGGTTCAATCAGGGATTCCTGGCATAGGAAGCCCTCCAGATGCACACAGGAGATCCATAAATGCTCAGCTTGCCGCCATGAATGCATACAAGGAGCCTGCAAATCAGGTACATCTACCTACCCAAATGCCGCTTCTGGCACCACCGCATCTCCTCCCAGGGCCCTTTTTTATTGCAGTTTAAGCGAAGTAACAGATTGGCTTTACTGATCTGGCCCACTCTGTGCCAAGTTTGAACTATGCAATTGTTGGAATGGATGACAAGAAAAGAAACTGGCTTGACTGGGAAAACAGTAGAGGGCCTGGCTTCCTATTAATTAACTTTCCCTGTTTCCTTATATATCCATATCTGCTGATAAGAAGCCAACACGTACGTACCAAAAGTTTAATTGGGTTCAGAGCTGGGAAAAAGTGAGTACACGAGACATAAATGAACAGAAGCTACCATTGCACTGGACATAAATGTACCGAAGATATTGGATGAGGCTTGGATCTCAATCTTTAGAATATTCCCGTTTTTTCTAAGAATTTGTGAAGCTAAAGGGTACATTTCAAATGCGAAAGGAAAGTTTCTTTAAGCTAGGGCAATTTTCACGTCACCTTTCAGGAAAAAAAAAAACAACCTACCTTTTTAATATACATACATTAAATAAAAAAAAAAAAAAAACCACAAAAACAAACCACAAAAAAAAAAAACACAAAAAAAAAAAAAACAAAAAAAAAAAAAAAAAAAAAAAAAAAAAAAAAAAACAAAAAAACACAAAAAATGGCACCTTCCTAGAAGGACACCAATACATTGTAATATTATTAAAATTGATTGAATTATTGATTTAGCCTCTCTCTAAATAGACGCCAATTTATGATATAGCGTTTGTCTGAATGGACGTGATTATCTTGTCTTACAGTTTTATCGGGTTTTGACCCATATCGCGGGTCCTTTGGCAATGCTATCTCAAGTCCGAGATGGAGTCCCTGTTTTATAGTGTTTCACGTTGACACACTATTTCTTCGAGATTGAAAGACCCTCCACCAGATTTTGCATCCGCCGGATTGAAATTTCTCTTTCTAAGGCCTCCGTAAGACTTTGCTAGCCTTAGATTTTCGTAAGGCAGCTAAGCAAGTTGTACCCTCAAAACCCTGGAACCCATGATTGTCATACCACTCCAAAGAAACATGATGCCCTAGCCATCATGGAGCGTTGTTTCTGGTGTTCTGTGATAGTTGTCACTGTCTGGAATTGGTGACTAGACCAGTTGACGCCAAAACATGAATAGTGACCATCATAGTGGATGCTATTTCTTCATGCTTGCACTATTTGTAGAATTGACGATCACTATAGTGGACGTGAATTCTGTATTTAGATGTGGCCTAAGTGGATGCCAATTACCCAGATTTCATGATTTGTCATGATTTTTTTTGTGAGATTTATCACAAGGTCATCCTTACATAAAGTTCTGTCCTTGAATTCTTGAAAATTCGTGAATCTACCTTAATGTTCCTACAATGGCTTATTCTTTGAAACTCTATTGGCTATAAACTATAGTGGATATCTAGATATTTATATGACTCAATACTTGACATTAATGGGGTCCGATCTAGTCCTAGAAGGAGCACCCGAAAGTACTTGTGTCCATAGGAGCTATATCGACCACAGTGTGGCATTACACCAAAGTCCATGTAACACCCTCAAATATAGCTAAGTTGTACTCTATATGATCGAGGTGCCTTTTGAAGTATCAGTTCAGTTCTTGAAAAGAACTCCGAAGTTAAGCTGCATAATGGGGAGTAGTGCTCGGATGAGTGATCTCCTGGGAAGTCCTCCATTTTGGAGCCGATCACTATCAGAAAGGGACAAAATTGTAAGGTCAGTAGGCCAAAGCGGACAATACCTCGATGTTATTCTTTTTTATTCTTTTTCGTTGATGGGTTGAAGTATCTCTATATTTCTTTGCTAGGCCAAAGTCAATGATATACACCTGATTTGCCTGTCTTCCCAAGCCCATGAGTAAATTATCGGGCTTTATATCTTGATGCAAAAAAGATTTTGAATGAACATACTCTATTCGGTTAATCATGGTTGCTCCCCACAATCATTCCACTACCTGCAAGAGTTTTCATTAAAGATAACATTTCTACTAACAATCAACTTGCCATCCTTTGGGTTATAAAGTCTATAAGCCTTAGACTTAGGATATAGATTAGCCAGCAACCCTGGAAATCCCAGCCACACCGGAGCAGTTGCAGGGTCCACAACAAAATTAAAATCGGGTGTCCATCTAAAGAATCTAAAAAGTTAACCCTTTACATATAAGTTCTTCTGTAAAAGGAGCTTCAGAAAATCCTCTTCACAACCCAGCTGTAAGAGGAGATGTCGTTGGTTCAATCTGCTGATAACAAAGTCCAAAGATAATGCCATTCTCTGTGATAGACATGTTTTGATCTCTGGAAATGCTGGCCTTTCGTAACCCCTCTGACTGGCAGTGCCGAGGGCCGAATTAGGAAAAACTCGAGAATTCAGACACGGCTTCGACATGCGTCAAAAATCACTCGAAATCCTAAACCAGGGCTCAGAGGCTTCGAATTAAACATCTCAGAGGCGATGCATTACAACTAAACCATTGCGGGAGCACAGGCGTTTGTCTTGATTGCCACGAAGCTGGGGCAAAATCTCCTGACACTTAAATCGGCACGGCCTATACCTAAACCGACGTGCCCCTCTCCCTTTGCTAAACTGACGCGCCCATGGGAGATGCTGAACCGTCACACCCCTCTTCATTCTCTAAGCTGGCGCACCCAGCATCCTCCTGCTAATCTGACGCGCCCCTTTATGCTATAAAATGGCGTGCCTACCCTGGTGCCATTTTAGCCCGAAGCCATCCCATCCACAGCTCGATACCCTATTTTCCTGCGAATAGACCGACGATGGAAACCTTTTGCCTAAAATGGAGTAGAGGCCTGCTACAGACCGGCGGGCAACCACCTACATGCTGAGAATGAGAGTCTTCAAGTGCCACACCGAACGACGCATCTCCATGAGTCACCATCAACCAATCCCGGGCAAGCAACTCCCCGACTCTACCACTCCCCTATCCACAGGCCACTTAACGCTTTCGAATGGGAAAAGGAGAAGAAAGAAGAAAGGGGGTTTGGGCTTCAGTGGCCTCCCCCATCTCCACCCCTATAAGAGGGGAGCATACTCCACTAGAGAACGGGCTGATGGGGCTGACAGAAGAAAAGAAGAAGAAAAGAGAGAGGAGCTTCCACTGGCAAGAAAAGGAGGAGCTTCCAGCTACAAGGAGAAGAGAAGAGAGGTGAGAGTGAAAGGAGGGGAAGGGGCTGGTGCTATGCTCCCCTCCTACCAGTGTATGCCTTTCTTTCTTTCTGATGTTTCTTGTTGTCACAGGGTACATCCCCCTCTTGTATTTTTGTTCCTTCGTGTATCCCCCTTCTCTTATGAGTGAATGAAAGGAAAGGTTGTTATGGTTATGCGTTGCGTTCTATCTCATCAGCCCCTTCCTTCTCTTTGTCCCCTAATCACCCAGGGTCCTTAGAAGCCTACCTCCCTGTGGCATGGCTCTTGAGGGGACCCGTCCTAAGGGTGAACATCAATAGCCGCGTGGTTCGTTGAGATAGGGGGCCATTCACTTAAATTCAAGTGGTTGGGCACATAACCTGTTTGTCATTTTCCATTTTATGGATCATCGTCATCATCATTGGAGCCTTATCACATTATTTGGGGTCAGCTACATGAATCTTGTTCTGCCATAGCATACTATCAATGTTATATTCGTATTTAAACTCAAGAAGTCAATGCCCCTTTTAATAACATCACACCAGCTCATTTAGGTCTTCCACGAGCTCTTTTACTAACATTCACTAAGATTTGATTACATCTTTTAACTGTCACTGAGTTAGGGCGATGGTGTGCATGCTCAAACCATCCGAGTCTATTTTCCCTCATTTTACCATCAATTGGAGCTACACCCAAGTTCTCACGGATGTATTCATTTATAATCTTATTTTTTTAGTTTTACCACACATCTATCTCAACATCCTCATCCCTGCAACATATTTTATGATTGCGTTCTTTTCTTACTGCCCAACACTCGGTACCATATAACAAAGTATGTCTCACAGCTGTTCCATAAAACTTCCTTTAAGTTTCACACATCTCCCCCATTTTTTGGATAAAAGGCTTAAACACTGGTAAGATTTAAATGGTCAGTTCATAGGGAATCATGTTATTATAGAGTTTTTTTAGTAATCATGGAAAGGTGTTAATGTTTAATGTTTATGGCTTTTTTTAAGACATTGTGAAGTCCAGCTACTTGACAATGCTCATCAACTGTATATCTAATGCTCCTTGATAGGTTTTATGATCCAAACTCTTGAACTTAAATTAATCTATTTAAAAGATCCTCAATTGTCTGATGCCCCTTATTGATGATGTAATTGGATGTAGGGTCATCTTCCGAAGAAAAAAATGGATGTAGGATCCCGAGATGCCTTTTGGGGGGGGGGAGATAATTGGATGTAGGGACATCTTCGAAAAAAATGGATGTAGGATCCCGAGATGGGATCCTCACTTCAAGGCGAGGCTCCAAAGTCCTTCAAGGCAAAGCCTCATCTATTCGGGATATCCAAATGATCCACTTTCTACTCCAAAATTTTTATTTTCAACTTGCAGCCTTTCAAGGCAAAGTCTTATTCATTCAGGATATCCAAATGATCCATTTTCTATGATGTTTCTGGTTATTTTGACTAAGACTGTGTAGCCTGTAAAGATCCAACTTCTTTATGATTATGGTAAATGGTATGTATTTCTGATCTTGAAGTGCATTTACATGAAATGTTGAGTTACACATGATAAAGGGATCTAGATTATGGGCACGAGATTGTGGTGTTACCATCTACACTTATTTATATTTCTTTTTGATACTTGCATCTTCACAAAATAATTGCAAAAGTAGGATCATTTTTATATCATGCTGCAGACTCTTAGTGGGTAAAGCTTCATGCTAATAGGGGTGGAATATTGTTAACCCTTCTTTTAACTCATTGTCTACCAAAGTAAATGAGACTAAAATATAGAATAGATTAATCCGAGAGAGATAACTCTCCTCTTATCCATCCCTCTATCAAAGAGGGGCATAAGGAATATAAACAAATGCAAGGCAAGCCCTTCTATTTTATGGAGCAAGTGTTCATGATTTGCTCCACTTCCATGTCTAGGGGTAATGTTGCTTCACAAACATAGGCACATCTTGGACACAACCTAGTATTGTACAAACTTATTATCTAGGGTATATTATACCAAGGGTAAGGGGAACTGATCACACAGTGACGTGCACAAGTGTTAGGGAAGGAACACCTACCGTGAAAGGGAAGAGAACAACAACATGCAAAATACTATCACTGGATAAAGGAAAAGAAGCAAAGCAAAAAAAGGAAAACCATAAGTGCTCTGAAGCCAGAACGGGAGGCCATCACCTTCTAAGCCAAAATAGTTTGAGGTTGCCACCTTTAATGGCCCACGAGAGTGCCGAGAAGAAGGGAAGGAGGGAGACAAGATGGTGGGAGACCACCTCCACAGGGGTGCATTCAAGGGGGAATGGCGAGGAAGGGAAAGGAGATGTTTATCCTCCATGACTATTTGTCTTTGTAGTAGTAGACATCCTTTGTATTGGAGAACAACGTTTGTGAAAGCAAGGATGCGATCCACCTCCACAGTCGAACAACTTCGCTAGAGAAGAAGTCGGGGGTGAAATAGGGCGACAAGAGAGAAGAGGGAGAAAAATAGAGGTGGGGTAAGAGGATAAGTCATTCCACCTTTTAACCTCAAGAATGTGTTTTTTTTCTCCTTAACACCTCTTATCTCCATCCATTTTAATTCTACAAAACAAATGATGGAGAGTTCGTTTAGTCCTACTTTGTTTCAAATTTATCTCTCCACCTAGCTCCAAATTTATCCTATTTTACTTTAGTAAGAGTAGATTTAATAAATTCGAGTTAATTTTAGTCACTCCTCGTTAATTCAGGTTAATTTATCCCATCTCAATAGGTGGGTTAACTTAACCCACGTGTTATTAAATTAAAATGGAACAAAAGTGAGTTAAGTTAACCCACTTCACTTTAATCTGGGAAAAGATTAAAAATGGCTGCCAAAGAGGGGCTTAAGGATATCCTGGCCCTAACAAGTCTTATCTAATGCTAGTAATTTCAACAAGAACTATATAACTCACGCATGGTAGTATACCAAGATTGTTGTTTGAAAATTTTTAGACATGGACTCCCCTATTTTGATGTAGGGCTCACATCCCATTAACGTGTCTTGCACGTCTTGAAAACGAAAAAAAAGAGTGTGTAAAACTTATATTTTATTTTCTTTATTATTCACACACCCCGTATTTTTAAATTTTTTTAGTTTGAGTTTGGAATCCCATATCCAATTAAAGTGACAAGATCTTTTCTTTCAAAATTAAGATTAAGTTATTCATTTCTTTGTTTATTTGCTGACTTTCTAGCAAGATTCCGATAGCATCTCTCCCAGACCCGAAGTATGTTGGGGGTGGAAATTGGGAACACGTCCATGGAAAGTCCAAGACGGTCCCTTAATTGACGGGTAAGTCGAGAGCGGGAACCCGACGACCCAAATTGGGTATGAAAAACCCACGGGGTAGCCTGCGAGAGTTCCAATGACCCACGGGAGATGTGGACTTGAATGTTGCCGAACGATGTGGCTATTGATATTCACCTTTCAAAGAGGGTCTCCGAAAGTCATGCTATGAGGAAGCAAGCTCCAAGGGTCCGATAGCAATCATGAAACCCGAGTACAATTAAGTTGAAATATCATGAAATTGTCGATCGGGGTCCAGGACTAGAAAACGATGAAAGTCGGGAGGTGCTGGGTAAATTTCGACAGCATCTCCCCCTACCCTAGAACATGTCGGGGGGAGATGTATAGGAGGTTCATCTACAGTAAGTTGAGACGGACTCCATAAAAGATAGGCATGTCAGAACAACAACTCAGACCCTATAGCGAGTGGTGGATCTTCGGGGGCTCACCCTCCAAGAATCACGTGTCACCCAAGGTTATCGATCATATCTTGCCAACAGTATTGACCCATTTCGGTGCCATGGCATATACATAAAGGCTCAGGGGAGTGCCAGTATAACCATGGGCCGGTGGCTCTACATATGTCGGGCACTGTTCACCAATAAGGCGGTTTGTTATTCACTCGGGGAGTGATCAGAAAACCAAAACATATTTATTTGTACCCCCTTTGATGCCAGCAGACCAAGGATCATGCTGTGATACCTCAACAAACCCTTGGCTAGATCGGGGCTATTCAAAGCGTAAATCCGACGGGATGTCGAAATAAAACGGTGATCCGACGACTAGCAAAGGGGAATGGTGATCTGGCAAGGGAGTGATTCAGCAAGGGAGTGATTCGGCATGCTCCTGGGAAGAGGTGATCTGGCAAGGGAGTGATCCGGCAGCCAGGTGATCCGACAAGGGAGTGATCTGGCATGCTCCTGGGGAGAGGTGATCTGGCAACAGAGTGATCCGGCGGCCAGGTGATTCGGTAAGGGAGTGATCTGACAAGGGAGTGATCCGGCAGCCAGGTGATCTGGCAAGGGAGTGATCCGACGGCTAGGTGATCCAGCACGAGAGTGATCCGGTGTGCTCCTGGGAAGAGGTGATCCTGCAAGGGAGTGATCCGGTGGCCAGGTGATCCGGCAAGGGAATGATCTAGCGGCCAAGTGATTCCGCAAAGGAGTGATCCGGCACGCTCCTGAGAAGAGGTGATCCAACAGGAAAATGAGGTAAATGGTGATCTGGTGGGTGAAACACGCGCCGGATCAGCTAGAGTTGATCCGGCGGCTGATTCATGTATATTTTTAGACATCCACTCTTATTTTATAGCCAATGTGGAATTTCAAGAAATTAATCATTATAGAAACATGAGGTAGATTTCATGACTGGAATTCAAGGACAAATCACATATAAATGATGACTATGGCTAAACCACTTAAAATGCACAACACGTAGGAAAATTTGGTGGAATTTAGCTCCCTTATCTTAGTGGTTTAAATCTGTAAGGTCCATTCTGTAGACAAGCAGAAGTTTTCAAAAATTAGAGCTTTAGGAAGATGACATGGCATTCTAGAGAGATTTAAGAGTTATGGACTACTTACTTTAATAGAGAAAGGCCAAAGATCGCAGGGTGAGGGTCGGACAAAAGCCCAGAAAATCCTGGACTGCTGGGAAATGGCGCCCTACATGGTGTCTTCATTTCGAAAATGGCACCCTTGCGGAGGGGCGCCCTATCTTCAATCCATTTTTTTTTCTTTTCTGGTCAGAGGGAAATGGCGCCTTGGTCAAGGGCGCACTATTGGAATGGCGCCCTAGTCAGTGGCGCTATATCCATGTTTCTTTTTTTTTTGAAAATGTTGTTCTCAGTGTCCTATAGTGGGTTCCAGAAATTGGTTTCACAAATGCGTTTCAAAACTAGGTTTCCAGGAGTCTTTAGTAATGGCTTTTAGGGTTTTCAGTAATGTTTTTTCCATGTTGCAGAATTGGGTTTATAGAGTTTCTCCGTAATGGTCCTTCTAGGTTCTACAGAAATGGATTCACAAGGTTTCTCAGTAACGATCTTTAACAGGGTTTTCAGAAATGTAGTTGGATTGAGTTTCTGGGGTTTCAGTTCCGAGAGAGGGAGATGGCATCCATGAAGGTGCCCTTATAGGTCGAAAAGACTACATCAAAATAGAGCCTTCTCAGAGGGTCTCCATTTCAGAAATAGAGCCTTCTCAGAGGGTCTCTATTTCAGAATGTTAAAATAGAGTCTTCTCAAAGGGTCTCTATTTCAGAATGATAATAATAACAGGTTTCGCATGCTGTGTATTTAACAGGATATAGGTTAACATGTTGTGTAAATAGGTTTAACGGGCTATGTGATTAACAGGCCATAGATTAACAAAGCTTAACGATGACTATGTAATTAACAAGGTTTGACAGGCTACGTAATTACCAGGCTATGTAATTAACTAGTTAACATGCTAGATGGTTTAACAGGCTTAACAAGGTATGTAATTAATAGGCTAACGGGTTTAACAGGCTAAACAACTAATCGGATCTGGGGCTAATTGACATAGTATGAAATGGCGCCCTGGCCAGGGCTGCCCTATTGAATGGCGCCCTGGTCAGGGGCGCCCTTCCCCCTGGGTGTCCCGTGAGACACAAAACACTATTCATAAGGCTAAATTTCACGAAATCTGAAAATAAGGACATGGATAGATAGAGAAGCAAAAATCAGAAATAAAATGGTACGGAATTACAGTAAACAAACAAAATATTGTATTTTATTTTCACGTGTTTACGGTCATCCAAACAAAGTACTCTCCAAACTTAAGTGAAAATGCATTATTTTCGAAATTGATGTTTCTAAAGACGGGAACTATAGCATTTTATAGTGAAACAAATAACACCGAAATCCATGGTTTTTTCATGTTTGCAAGTGAAAGGATGTATAATCTGCTATATCTTATCACCCGAGTCACATGTGGGCGAATTTTGGGGATAAACTCGGACAAATCTTGAGGAGGGTAAAATTAGCTCGGCCTATGGAAGACTCAATTTCATCGGGTCCATTCAGACCCACGATCTACAACACGTCTAAGGGCCCCCGACAGCCGTGACCCGTCACAAACGGCCCACAACGGTTGAGCCTCAGATTCGCTAGCACAGGAAGAACTTCGACCCAGGCGCAACGGCCACCGGATGACTCTCCGGCGACTGAATGCTGCCTCCCATGACATCGGCGTCAACTTCACTAAGGGCGAGCACGTACGCCCCACGGGCGCCGTAAGACTCGTCAGAAGACCGTTTGACTCTGGAAGAACAGATCCTCAACGGGAAACACTCCACGATCGCGGGAGACGTTACTCCACGATCTACACTTTTCCTTGCTAAGAGACTGGCCCTTGTCACTAGGACAACCCCCTATAAAGGGGACTTCGATGGACAAACAGAGGACACGGTGAATTTCACCAAAAAATACACACCTAGCTTCAAACAAGAGGAAAGAGGAGCCGACTTGCTGCTTAGAGAGAAATCCTGCGCCAAGCTCTGACTGCCCATCGAGCACACTTATCGTCTAGCGAGCAATCTCTGAATGCCCGTTAGCCACGGTGAGAACTCTCCTCGAAGACAGTCCGCCTCTCTAGACTTGCTTCACGACCTCTCCACTCTCTCTCTCTCACACATTCTTCTCCCTGCTCCTTTGTCTCCTAAGTGATAACTTAAACATCGGAGGGTTATCTCCCGGGATAACGCCCGAGACTCCTTCTGACGCTCTTTATTTATGATATTTGTAGATTTTCATGAGTGTCAGACAGTCATCCTCAGTAAATAAATAGAAAAATATAGTACGAGAGTTAGAGACTAGATTTCTATCTCTACAGATGTGATACGGTGCGACTCATATTAATTTTTGTCTAACTCGAAGAGCCTCCATACGGCCATCTCTTTCCGAGCCGACCGTTTCAATCTGACTCGGACCGACTCGATACAAGTCACACCCAAATGACAAACCATTGGGTGGAGAAGATGTGGGATCTTCAATGGCCGACGTCAAGGGTGAGCAGTGGACAATGTTTCCCACGTTCTCGTGGGAGAATACCAACATTTAAACTAAGTGTCAGTCATCAGTGCAGCGTCTCTGTGTACCGTACAATGATATGACTCAAGAAAAATATGAAAATTACATAACTCGACTCAGAAAATTACGACGGACACAATGGAACCAAGCTGGTAAGTAACCAGGGCTGTGAAAAAAGTGAAGGGCCAGAGATGCCCCCATCAGACACACTCCTAGCCTCTCTTGCCTGGCACACCCTTGGCCCGGTCAGCCCGGTGCACTTCCAACCCTTCCAGCCTGGTGCACTCCTAGCCTCTCCTACCCGGCGCACTTCCAACCCTTCTAGCCCGACATGCTTGGCCTCCTCGCTGTCCAGCGGGCCCTAGTCCTCTCGCCACCCGGTGCACCCTTGGCCCTTCAGCCCAACGCGCTTGACCTCCTCGCTGACCGGCACGCTTTAGCTCCCATGCCGTCTGGTGCAGCCCCAGCCTGTCTGACTCGGCACGCCCTAGCCAGCCTTTGTCTGGTGCACCTACAACCTGTTTTAGCTGAGCATTTCCTCTGCATGCTATTTTATGGATTTTTCAGAGTTTTCCTAAAGGAGATGTTGCCCCTTGCACACATCTTGACTTGTTGGTTCACGCCACTCCTTGTGGACGTGTACCCCTTTACAACCCCACAACATCCAGGTCAAGGGGAGATGCTGTCGAATTTTCACCAGAATTAATATAATAATAATAATGTAAGATGGGTAATAATGTAAAAGGAAACAACAAATGAACGGAATAAACACCAATGAAGCGGCTTTACCAAAATAACAAAGAAATCACGGAGAGCCTGAATAACTGGACACACACATCATTATGACAAACGGCCAAACATAACCACGAACATAATCTACATGAATAAAAGAAAATCTAATCAAAGCTCTACGGATGCATTTCACGAATAAAAGAAAGCTCCTCACATGCATCTCATGAATAAAGGGGCCTCTCTCACGGACATTTGAACACTGCATTACATCTCATTCGCCACAGCTGCATCCACCTCGGGCCTCCCTGCGTCGACCTCCCCGTAGCCCAGTCATAGCCTGCACTGACCTCATGTCCCCCCTACGCTGACCTCTCCCCAGCTCAGCCACAGTTGCATCGACCTCGGGCATCCATGCGTCAACCTCCCCTTAGGCCAACCGCAGCCTGCACTGACCTCAGGTCCCCCCTGCGTTGACCTCTCCCCAGCTCAGTCGCAACCTGCATCGACCTCGGGCCTCCCTACGTCGACCTCTCCTTAGCCCAGTCGCAGCCTGCACCGACCTCAGATCCTTCCAGCGTCGACCTCTCCCCAGCCCGGCGGCAGCCTACGCTGACCTCAGGTCCCCCTTGCGTCGACCTCTCCCCAGCCCAGCCGCAACCTACATCGACCTCGGGCCTCCCTGCGTCGACCTCTCCTTAGCACAGCCGTAGCCTGCACCGACCTCAAGTCCTTCCCACGTCGACCTCTCCCCAGCCCAGCCACAGCCTGCACCGATTCAGGTCCTCCCTGCGTCGAACCCTCCTTAGCCCAGCCACTGCCTGCACCGACCTAGGGCCCTCCTGCATCGACCTCTCCCCAACCCAACCGCTACACGCGTCGACCTCAGTTCCCCCTGCGTCGACCTCTCCCAGCACAGCCGCTGTATGTATTGACCTTAGGCCAACCCACATTACTGGCCAAACAAAGGAGTGTTAAAAGATTTACAAAAGAGAATGAGACTTGCATTAAAGTAGCATTAAACTAATAGAATAATAATGGGATTTGCACGTACCGGTGAATATCTCGGAAGATCTCCTCTCCCCTGTGACCCCATCGAGGGAATATCAATGCTGCCCCACAGGCTGACTATGAGCCCCGGGGATTATTTTCTAGCATGGTCATAAGTCATCCTTGCCTGGGCTAATATTTCTTCAAAACGTGACCCATTCTCGTATCAGACATTAAACTTGCCGTATCTTCAGCAAACAATTGTACGAGTTTATTTTCGTTTCCATCGTGCTTTTGATACGGACCTTTGTCCGAACATAAAGTGGTCCACGAGTGAACTATTAGTATAGTTTGAGCTTCTCACTGTCTCACTGGCATTAACATAGTTCTTTCAGCCGTAGGGCCCTTAATTCTGGCAATTAATCAAGGGTTTTCCCTCATATGGGGGATGTAAATAATGTCGTGACCTTTATGCTACGGCGGGTATTGGTCCCGACCTGAACCACACAATCATCTGACTAGGTCAGATCGAGCACAATGGTGGCTCTTCGGAGCCCGAATGAATCGTCACATATGTGACTGACACGCCCACGCACTTAATAAATCAATAGACAAATAAAACAATGATTTAAAAAAAAAGTGCGTCCACAACATCGAGGAATGGGCAATGCTTCTCACAGACAACCACACTCTGCCACAGCGGTTAAACTAGCCACTACTACACACTCCTCTCTTACGCCTTCCTCTGACCTCGAAACCAATAACACACCAATACGCTTACCAAGGAGTGAAGAAAATTCACCAAAACGTCAGGCTCGAAGACCGCAACAACTCTAATCACCGGACATCATTCTATCGAATCTGTCTGTGCTAACACCAACCCATCCTCAAGCTGCCACCGTGCGGACCACCACGCCAAAAGCCACAACACGGACCACAACCGACACCTGCCGACGCTCATCCTTGAGTCCCGAACCTACCACCGTCACATAATCTCGAACCAAATTTAGGGTGACCACTGCCCAATCTAAGAAGATCCTCCGCTCATCAGAGCACATCTCGACCAGAGCGCCCACTCTGTCACCTCGAACCACGATCTCAATGCCACATGGGCTGGATAAATCTCGAACTGGGATGGCCAAAACTAATAACAACTCCTCCAGAGCACACTCACGGCCACTCAATCAACGAGCAATCCTCGCCAGCCACCTGACCTCACTGTGATTCCTCGAACGCAGCACCACAGCAACGCACCTGCCGACAACCTCTGCCCAATGTAACACCACTGGGGCCACCATCGATAAGGGAGAAAGCTCTCGACCTCGACCCTTAGACCCCACGCCGGCACTCTGATGACAAGAACAACCACCTTCACAGTGCCAAATCAGCGCGCACAAACTCTTACACGAGAAACCAAGCAGAAAATAAGCACAAAACCCTATGCCAGTTATCGACTGTACTGGACCTTACGGACTCTGATCACTGTAATATCTCAAATTCCTATGTACTCCTATAACCATAGCTCTGATACCAACTGTAACGACCCAAGATCTGGATACCAGGAATGACCCGATATCATTCGGACCCTGGCCCACTGCCCACGAGTCAGAGGGCTCGAAAGGGTTAAAAATGATAGGTGTGGTGTACATAGAAATAAGAAATAAAGTAGGACAATTCAATAATTAACAGAAATCCAGTCCAACAGAAGTACAGTCTGAGGTAGAGAAGCGTACCCGATGCCGAGTGAACACTCGGCCTGGGAAGCTGGTAGCTAAGAACCTCCACGCAACACCCTCGAACCTCGAGGAAGAACCATAACATCTAAAAATCAAGGGTGAGCCTCCTATCACTGGCTCAGTAGGGGTTTCGCGGAACCCCAACCGAAAACAACGGCGGCACGGAAAGCAGCAACAATAAGAACAACAACAACAGTAGGAGTAGCTACAACAACAGCGATAGAAAACACGACTGTACACGAATCCTCGACACGATGAAAACACAGCTCTACACCTACTCCTATCAGAAAGAAAATTGATACCCCGATCCCACAGTCGGGGGACCACCAAACTACGCACCACCCTATCCACGCTAGTAGGAAAATGTCCCGACACTGCTGTCGTGAAGCCACGATCTCTGGACACCATCACAAGACCGGGGGCTACCCCGTTCTCCCAAAAGGATAACAGGGGTCTTGGTTATGACCAAGACCCAGACTTTTGTGTCTACCATGCTGTCCACGTCGTACGACCGATGCAGCCAGCCATTGGCCCAGTTGTCGCCAACACCATGTTCGACAGCTCGGGAGATGAGGGGGAGGAGATTTTAATCTCACTCCCTACCAGAACCAGTACCCCAGTCCCAGCACCTGATGAGGCTTCCTCGTCCGTCCACAAGGATGTTGAGACAGAGGAGACCCCCGTGGCCTCCCAGCCAATTGCAAAACCTAGGTCGCCACACTTTCCTCATGAGGAAGGTCCCGGGAACAATGACCGTGAGGCCTCATCGACATTGGCAGACAACGCCAGCCAAGCCTACATGATGCCAACCGACAGCTGTCTGTCTAACAGAGACGACCTGGGACAACTTCAAACTTGGTCTAGCAGTGACAATCACCCAACCCCATTAGCTTCAACTGTCGACTCCGAGGACCCACAGGTGTACGAAGCTGACACCAAGGATGAAGATTTCGTCGACTTCCAGCCAACACCTCCAAAGTTGGAGGATGACGGCCAGGCGACCTTCGATGAACTTGGCAAAATTAATCTGGGTGAAGATGAAGCCCCTCAGCCAACATTCCTCAGTGCTCTTCTTTTCGAGGCAGAGAGGTGGGACTATAAGCAACTCCTGCTCGAATACAAAGACTACTTCGCTTGGACATACAAAGAGATGCCAGGGTTAAGTCCCTCCGTAGAAGAGCACGACTTGACCATATCGCCCTCAGCCACGCCAGTTAAGCAACCCCAGCGATGCATGTACCACAAGCTAGAACTCCAAGTTGCGATCGAGGTTAATAAGATGGTGGAGGTCGACTTCATCGAGCCATGCATCTGCCCAGTTCGGCTCGCCAATATTGTCCCAGTCAAAAAGAAAAATGATCAAGTCCGCATCTACATCGACTTCCGAGACCTCAATAAAGCTTGTCCAAAAGATGACTTCCTAGTTCTAATCACAAAAATAATGGTCGATATGACCACCAGACACGAAGCTCTATCCTTCATGGATGGATCATTTGGCTACAATCAGATCTCGATGTCCCTGAAAGATAAGAACTACACTGCCTTCAGATCTCCCAAAGGGATCTTCAATTACAAGCGCATGCCCTTCGATTTAAAGAATGCCGGTGCTACCTACCATAGGGCCATGACCAGAATCTTCGACGAGATGCTGCACAACATTGTCGAATGCTACATTGACGACCTCATCGTCAAAACCAGAAGGTGAAAAGACCACCTACGTAATCTGCGTCAAGTATTCGAGCATCTCCAGCAATATGGGCTCAAAATGAACCCCATGAAATGCGCCTTCGACATATCCAGCGGCAAGTTTCTCAGAAGAATAGAAAACCAACGGTTATTAACCATGATTTCAATGAGGCCAATAAATTGAAGACTGAATCCAAACCTTTTCAAGACAGTAAATAGAAAATCTCATTCAAGTCTATCATAGGCCTTGGCCATGTCCAATTTGAACAAAACATTGTAGCCTCTTCTTTTTCTTGTCCTCACTATTATCTCGAGATTGATCCAAAGAACTCGAGTTTTAGTGGGCTATATCTCCTGAAATCGTGAGAGAAAGTTCTGGATTTATGCAGTTTCAAAATAAAGAACCTTGTGCGAACTGCACGATGGGGGCACATTTTTGAGGCGACGACGAAGCCATGCTGCATTGTCTTCATCCTTCTTCGACCCTAGCCTACAGAGGGAAGTGTTAGCTTCACGTTGATCCTATTTGGACTTTATTTCATCATCATTTACCCTCCTTTCTTCGCCCCTACTTTTGGGAAATCATCACAGATTTTTGGTTTTCTGCTACAACTTCCTGACTGGGGCCTATTCTTCGAGCCAGGGCAGAGTTATGCTTCATCCTCTTCATCTTCAAGCCCCAACTTTTTTGGTTTCACCATTCTGTTCTACCAATCTGAAACCAAGATTCCTTACGAAGGGGGCACGTTTGTGTCACCAGGGCGAGGCCATGGTGTACCTCTGATCATTCTTTTCAACTCTAGGCTCTTAAGGGAAGTATACTTTTCATTTTCTCCCATTTTGGGCTCATTATCTGATCCTCTTCATGCTTATTTTTGTCCATCATTTTACATTGTCACACAGTTTTCATACAAGTCATTTTTCTACCATCTTGCACCCTTCGTTTTCCTGTGTTTTCCACCCCATTTTTCACTCCTGTCTTCCCCATTTTAAACCCTTATTTTTGCCCTAGTTTCACCACAATATTCCTATCTTTCCATAGCATCATTTCTTTCCCTTTTTGGTGTCTTATTCTGCATGTTATTCTTCATTCTTTGGGTCCAATTTGTGCACTGTTCTGTATTTTCTATACTGTCTGCATTTTTTGCCAAATCTCCGACGTCTTAACTTTCTGTCCAGACCTCCTTTTGGAGTGATTCTTATTCCTGCTTCTTTACAACACTCAAGTCTTCTACATCCTAATTTTCACCTTGTTTGGGCTTCATTTTCCATACTATTTTCATCAATATTTACACCCAGTTTGCACTATTTCCACAGTTTCTCTTGTGACATACACTTCTGCACCTTGTTTATCTATGGTCATCATGACATATTAAATCTATTTATTCATGTTAATCTCATCTCAATATACACACCTATTGTTTGCACCCATTCACAGGGGTTAAAAACCCTCTCCCGGTGAGTTTACCCTCAATCTTTCATGCTACTTTATGCACTTGGGCAGATTTCTACACTTGTATTTTCTAATGGGTTTTGCCTCTTGTGTTGTTGTCGCACATTCCCTTTCCATTTTCTGAGTTTCCAACCCCGTATTTAAATATGTAATTCTTTCTAATGGACGTCTGGCACATCAGACACCCATTCTTTTCTAATTTTGGAAATTTTGAGCTTTCCTTATTTTCATTTCTAATGAGTGTCTACTTTGTTGGATGCCCATTTAATGGGTGACCATGGGGTCTGACGCTATTTGTTTCTGAACTTCCCTGCAGCTCCTCCTTTCTCCGTTTTGGAGTCCTCTTCAACTGGGGAAGAGTTTCTTGTGACTTTCTAGAATTGAGGAGGATTCCTTCCAATGTTTATCTCATTCTAAAATCGGAGTCCTAATTATTTTTTGAATTGAACTTTAGTTCTTCTCCCTATAAATAAGCCCCTACGGTTCTTTGCTCTAGAGGCCAACTTCATCAATAGAGGGGAGGTGCTGTCAGATCCTTGGCTTAAGGAGAAGCCTTCCCTACATTTAAAAACTTCATTCTGTTGGAGGCTTCCTCGCCAACGTCAATCTAAAGCTAGGAGAAAACCCCCCCAGGCTCTTCTCTTTTCTCTGTTTCTATTACTGCATAAGTTAGTTCACGCATGCATGCATTACATCTGCTCTTATCTTCTATTCTCTCAACCACGTTAAGAACTCCCCCAGTGCAATGCTTGCACATTCCCTTGTTATTCCCTCATATCATCATGCTTTTGTCCACCCTTTGCATAGGGGTTTAAGGGCCAACACCCAACAGGTGTGTTCTATTTCATGTTTTCACGCTTATATTCACTTGGGAATTGATACTACATACTTTGGTTTGCTAATCGATATTTCTTTGTTTGTTGTTGTTTGTCTTTTTGCAAGGGTAATCTAAAGAAGACTTTCTCCATCGGCCGGCCGATTGGAAGAGAAGGTGAACTCTCACATCTCCCCACACTTTTTAAAGGCATTTATTTGTGATCCCTCCTTTGTTATTATTTATATTCATCGAGGCCCACGATCTCTAGCAGTCACACACTCCACTAGCATCTTACGCATGCTCCCTTCTCCATCTATCCTCTTCTTTTCATAATCCCCTTAATACATCTTGATTTCTTTTATTTATTGAAGTGGGTTTTAAATAGATCTATAGGTGCCTTAGAGACAGGACCAGTACCAGGGATAAGGTCAATGGTGAATGACACCTCCCTCTCTCAGGGTAAACCAGGTAGTTCCTCTGGAAAAACTTCAGGAAAGTCTCAAACTACACAGATGTCTTCTAGCTTTGACTCCTTAGCCTCCTTTATGGTTACAAGTGCAAGGAAGGCCATGTAACCTTTCCTTATAAGCTTATGGGCTTGTAGAGCCAAAATAAGAGGTGACTTGTTTCGACTCCGTGGACTGGTGTAGACAAGTTTTGGGAAATCATCAAAAGTGACTTTGCCCTTTCGGTAATCTATAGTTGTTACATTTTGAATAATGGCAAAGAGAATCTTAAAAAGTTTAATCCAAAGAGTGATAAAGGAGTTTTCCTTGGATATTCTATGAATTCTAGATCTTATCGTGTATATAATTTGAGAATTCTTGTAGTAGAAGAAAATTCCCATGTGAGAGTAGATGAGTTCACATCAATAAGTTCTAATGAAAGAGAACATTTCCTTGTGATAGGTGAAGAAGAAAAAGGAAGAGGTGAGACAGATGGACAAGGAGTGGCTTTGACAAATCAAAATGAAGAAAATCAAGAAGATCAAGCACAAGAGGCACCACAATAGGAGCTACCACACCAGTGGACATTCCTCAAAGATCATCCTCAAGAAAACGTCATTGGGAACGTGGAAGAAAAAGTAAAAACCAAGGCTGCAATCAGAAAAGTTGAACATTTTGATAATTTAGCATTAACTTCACATTTTGAGCCCAAAACTATAGATGAAGTCTTAATTGACAACTCTTGCATTTTGGTCATGCAAGATGAACTATACCAATTCCAAAGGTAGGGTGTGGTTCCTTGTGCCTAGACCTAAGGATCATCCTGTTATTGGAACTAAGTGGATTTTTCAAAACAAACTTAGTGAAGAAGGGGTAATAATTAGAAATAAGGCCAGGGTGGTAGCCAAAGTGTCATGCCCTGATGCGAAAAATTAGAACGCAGCAGTTATAAACATTTATGTCAATCAGAGTGACTAATGGAAATAAATATGACAAAGGCAAGAGCACATATACTCAATAAAACTTTAAACTTTTATTTATAATAAAATCACCAACAATATCCTAAACCATCCACTTATATAGCTGACCAAAAAACCAAATATTTAACAAAGTTACAACTCCATCATTTGACAACTTAATTAACTGGCACAACTACACACTAGGACATCACATAAACATGACACGACTCCTAGGCTGGCTCGCTCCAAGGCTTTCACTCTCGCCCTTCCCCATCAGTTTGTGTGTCCTCATCCAAGCTACCTGAAAAGGGTTGAAAAAAGTAGGTGAGCAAGAGCTCAGTAGGAATTATATCTCTATGCTAGGCAATATAAAAGTGATTAACCAATTAACAATGTCTTTTATGAAAACATCGAACAAAATAAATAACACTGAGAGCCATTAACTATAGCCAGCAAAGGAAAGGATATAATAGCAACGAATAGCAAAAGGTAGAATAGTGTATAACAAGATTTCATGTATTTGGCCATAACAAGCACGCAAGGATAACATGTCATGTAAAGTCATGAATTTTATGTCAGAATGAATGTCATAGATTAACACGCTAGCAAGTACTTTGTGCAATGCCACACCTTGTCATTACAAACTCCCATGGGCACAAGTACTTTTCGGTGCTCCTCCCAGGACTAGACCGGGCCCTTTATGATGTGTTGGCATTGAGTAGTAAAATTGGTAAAATTTATTTTCCCAATCCTTGGAACACGCTCGTCGCACTAGTACTGTCCTGGAGTAGGAGAACGCAACGATTTGCCCTACATAGGGTTCCGTAGGTCTGCTAGGGAAAACAGGCGTGAGCCACAAAATGCGCTCCAGGGCCCCCAAAAGTGATCTGAAACTCGCAGATCCTGATTTGAAAAATGTCTAAAAGATTTAGGACATTAAATGACCCACCCATGGCACTGCAGATGATTCGACAGTCTCCTATACTAAAACAGGCACCCGCCATTTGGCACGACTCTTCCCCTTGAGGGTACCCCCAGTGTGACCGCTGAGAGCACTCCTCCCTTGCAACCTGGGCCCTCATCAAGTCGACGATGACATCCAGTTTGGCATTAAGGGAGTGGAAGACTTCAGGATCTACCGGTGCAGGCTGCTCCCTCTGGACTAGTTGGGGAGGAGTGGCATCGTCTTCTGTGCCCTAGGCGAGGCCTATCATGGAGTGAGAGGGCTCTAACTGTTGGTTACTAATCGCCAATGCTTTCCCTCTATCACCGTGCACCCTCCTATTACTGCTCCTATGCACTATATTGGCTTCTTGCTCATTTCCCATAAACAACGCTAGATGAAGAGGTGAGATCTTGTACCGTAGCATAGACCATTGCATCGAAGGGGGAATGAAACTGCTAGTGGGATCACTTCAAGCCACCTCAAGATAAGGGTCTGTCAAGAAAAATCAAAGATAAGGGGGGTTGGGATTGGGATCCTAAGGAAAACCCTCTAATGCTTAAGTCGGCGTGGGTAGGACCAATGACTAGGAATAAAATAAGGTAATTCGGTGATACTTGATTACTCTTCAATGGTTGAGGGGTTGAGTTCAGAACATACCTCTTTTGGGGGGGAATCCCTATGAATAAATAGGCGTGAACTCTCCCTTTCATTCAATAGAGGTCACAGAGGGGTCGTTGAGTGGAGGGATTATATCCTCTGGTACTTATTCATACCGTTATAGGACTCTTGCTTTTTTCTTATCTCCTCCACTTTCCCTGCTTTTATAGGTGTGGGAGTTTCACCTTTGGTTTGATCAGATAAGTGCCTGGCTTGGATTTTCTTTCCTTGAGTTAAGAGGAATCTCTTGGCATAGGTATATCCACCTTTGGGTAAGTGTTATCCACTTCAGAGGGCAGAGAGTGCCATGCACGGGACGACCTCCAATGCCCTTCCGAGCAAGGTCACTTGGTAGCTCTACAATTGCTCAGGTTAGTGTTGATAGAAATGTATACCCTGCAAGCCAATCACATGAGATGTGATGATGACATTTCTTGTAATATCTTATTCATATTTATATTGATGGCATTTATTCGTTGCATTTAATTTGTGTTAATTATTTGAATGTGATGAAGTCCCTGAACTTGTGCAATGAGGGTTGGATGTGGGGTTGTTTTGGGTCATTTGAAACTCGAGTTTCTCAGCTAGTTTCACCCTATAAACTTACCCCAATACCCCTGACCTATTGATACACATTTGAGGCACATTGTGGAGGGTTTTAGAGGAGGTTTTTAAGTCTTTTGGGCACTTCCCTAGATATATATTCCTATGTTGTGAATTTTAGAGTTAAGAACTCTGATGCTCATGTTTTCTATCTTGTAGGAGAAGAACGGGAGAAAGAAGAGAAGGAGAAGAAGCCAATGTGGATTTCATCTGCTCCAAGGCATTTCTGGAGATCGTGGAACAAGAGAAAGAGGAGTGGCTTGAAGAGAGGAACATGAAGACGCTGAAATCGCAATCATCTATCTACGAACAAAGAAGAGCTGGATTGTTTAGAGAAGGGGGAGCTTTACACTTCATATATGTTCTTTGTTTCAGTCTTAAGAATTTATTTGGGGCGTATTGTATTTATTTGTGAATGTGTTGCCCATTTCTGAATGAATATTCTTGTGTGGGTGTTCAGATATTTGATCTCCGAGTGGTTGTTAAAGGTTGGGGAAGTTGCTCCCCGTGTGTTGCTGCATCTTAGCAACGTAAGTGTGGTTTGGGGTTCGTACGTCATGTGTGGTTGGGAGTTTTCTCTCGTGTGATTATGTAGGCGTCGCCCTGCGTGTGTGTGTTGGAGCTTTGCTCTCTGTGTGTGTGGGGATTTATCCCCAGGCTATTTTAATAATAATGACGCCTCACTCTGTTGAGTGAGGGGTGGACATAGGGAGCCTAGTGTGGTCCTGAATCACCTTAAAAATCATTGTGTCTTGTGGCTTGCTTATTGTGGTTTGATTGCGAATTCACTGCATGTGTGAACGGTGAGCATGAGTGAATCTTAATATTGCTTGCTATTAACCTTGGCATATCTACTTTTATCTATCTCAAGCGGTGAGTTTTTAGTCATAATCCAAATTACTATATCTCGTTAATCTAGGCGCATAGGACTTAATCACTTATCTACCCATCATTCTTCAAAATTGGTCTTAATTATAACTTTTAGAGGGCCAATCAATTCACCCCCCCTCTTGATTGGTGTGACCACAGACCCACCAAATTCGATCCCCCAAGAGTCCTAGATAGGTTTGCATGCCATAGCACTTCGAACCACGACATTTGGAGATGTAATAATCCAAGTTTCTCGAAGATTTCTGGGTTCCGTTCACAGAAGCTAAACGCGGTCATGGCCGAACCATCTTCATCATAAAGCGGTCTCGCGATAGACCGCCTTCTAGCCTTTTATCTGACAAATTCAGATTTTCCTATTCATCTATTGTTTATCCCCTAATTAGTCTATTTATCCAATTTAAATTTGAAACTAGCCCTAATTACATTTCTAGAAGGGGTTTTGGGCCTGAAAGCCTTAGGATTGGGTTTACAGGCAGCCTTTGGAAGATGACTCTGAGGTCACTCAGATGGTCACCCCTCTTCTTCGTCTTGACGACTAGATCATCAATGTAGCACTCGACCTTGATGTAGAGCAACTCGTCAAGTATCTTGGTCATGCTCGCTGATATGTAGCGTCGGCATTCTTAAGGCCGAAGGGCATTCTCTTTTAGTGGAAGATTCTCTTAGGCGACCTGAAGGCTATATGGATCCGGTCGTGCTTGGCTATCCAGATCTGGTTATAACTGGATGAACCGTCCATAAAAGAAAGGGCCTCGTGGCTGGTAGTTGCATCGATCATCACTTTGGTGATAGGCATTGGGAAGTCATCTTTCAGATAGGCCTTATTCAGGTCACGAAAATCCACGCAGATCCTGATCTGTCCGTTCTTCTTCTTCACCGACACGATGTTGGCCAGCTAGGTGGTGTATTGATTCTCTGCTACAAAGTGGACGTCTATGAGCTTGTCGACTTCTTTGCAGATCTGATTTATCAACTCTAGCCACATGCACCGGGGAGGCTGTTTCACCGGCTCCACCTTGGGATCAATCGCCAATAGGTGTTAGGTCACTTCGGGGCTGAGACCGGGCATTTCTTTGTAGTTCCAAGCAAAGTAATCGCGAAACTCCTGTAGAAACTTCACATACTCCTCTCTCTCCTGGGGAGGTATGAGGGCACTCAGAAAGGTTAGCTTGGGGTCACTTTCCGTGCCAAGATTAATTTCGATCAGCTCGTCGATAATAGCCTGACCACCATCTTCAATTTCTGGCAGGGCCGACAGCAAATCGACAAAGTCTTGGTCTTTGCCCTCCTCGGCCTCGAGGATGCCGTAGGCCTCTTCTTGTTCCTCCTGACCCGGCACCGAGGCAGCGTTCACCTCACATCCCTCCTGGATTGTAGTCAGCGGGCCTGCGGGGTTCCCTGGCGCAGAAAGGCACAGGGCTGCCCCAGAGTCTTCTCGGTAATCATCGTAGATGGCTTCGACCTGGGCCGAGGTTGCTGCTTCTTCAGGAGCTTGGTGCTGGATGGATATTGTATAGACTCCTCTCTTGGGGCTACCTATCACATGGGGACGCGGTGGGGCCACCACATAATCTCCCATTCTGAGCTCATCCCTATTGATCAGGTCTTGAGCAATATCTTTGAAGACGTAACAGTCCTCAATGGCGTGACCGAATATCTGGTGATAGGGGTAGAACAGTGGGTCACCGCTTCTCCAAGCATCTTGAGGCCTCTTGGACCTCGGGAGGGAAACCTTGCCATAGTGACAGGCCCAATCAAAGATGCCTCAGGTCTTTTCTCTTGGGAAGGAGTAGGGCTTCTGCAGCTTCTCTTGCAATGTAAGGCCTCACCCAGCTAGTTGTCTGGCTGAAGGGCTCGTCGTATTTCTCACCCCCCTCTCTGACTAGTTGGAGGTGTCGGGACTAGTGGCCCGAGACCAAGTCACGCCTTCACCCCACGGGCGGAGGGGACCCTGGATTAGGTCTGCCACAAGTGTAGCTAATTTGACCAATTGTGCCTTCAACATATCGATCTCCCATTGCTGCCTATGGTATAGGACGAGCATGACGGGGTCATATCGGGGAGGGCCTGGAGCACGGCCCGTACCTCTGCTTCTTGTCTCGCCAACGGACGGGGATGAGGGAACCCTGATGATACGGTCTCCTGAGGTTGACCCTTCGGTAGAGGGAGAGACCTTCCCCGCACGCCTGCGGTGGAGGGGGTTCCAGAGGAATACTTCTTCATCTTGCATCTCTTCAGCCGGTGGCATAGGTTGTTTATTGTGACAGGGTTCCTGCAGGGATGCAGCCTTGACGGGGTTGCTGCCAAGTGGAGCCAAAATTGATATCACGTTGGCCTCGTAGTAGTCTTCCGGTGAGAAGCCCAAACCCAGATGCTTGGTAAATCACAGCAGCCCCTGGTCTAGGTTTGGTGGGTTCCACATCTTTTCAAACATCTCCTTCTGGTTGGAGGGTTGATAGAGAGGAATCCTTTGTCTCATGATCATTTCGACCATCCGGTCAGTCATATGAGGGAGCCCCGATATTGGGACGTGCAGGTCATGCAATTCGTCAGGGAGTCGACAATCATCATCTCCTCTGACTGGCTATTCTTCGGCCACATAGAAAATAGTGGGCGGGCCTTCAGGATTCGACACCTCGAAGGTCCTCAGTTGCTTGGCCGCTTGGCAGTTGAGCTCCGCTATTGGCTTAGTGATTCCCAGCGGGACTTTGACATCCTCTAGCAGGTCCTCGAGATGGGGTGCCCCCAGTGTGGGATAGATGGCGAGGGGAAACGTCCTAAATACCCCTTCTTCTTCTGCAATGAACGGCACATGCAGAGGAGCCACATAGCCTTGGGGTGGCAGAGGAAACTAGCCCTCCGATTTTATTTTCTTCTTTCCTTTGTCCCGGGCAGCTTTAGGAGCCTGCTTTGTCTCTTCCAGGTACAGATTAACATCTGACAGATGACACTCGAACACCTCAAATGGGTGGAGGTCAGCAAAGATTCTGACTTCTTTTCCCTCACAGGGATACTTGATGCATTGGTGCAAGGTAGACGACACCACTCTGTTCTGGTTCAGCCAAGGCCGACCAAGCAATGCCTTGTAGGAGGTATTGGAGTTGATTACGTAGAACTGGACCTTGGTGATGAAGTCGTCAAAGGCCAGGTCGAATTCTACAACCCCCATGGGCACCTCGCACTTCTGGTTAAAACCAGCGATCTTGACGTTCCTGACTTCGACCAAATGCACATTGAAGTAGAGCTTCTGGTACACCCGGTAGGGGAGTATGTTGACTGTCGCTCCTGGGTCAATCAGGACCCTGTTGATAGGCTGTCCATTCAGCTGCCCTTTCATGTAGAGCGGCCTGTTTTGACTGCAGGTGGGCAAGAGCATGTCGTCTTTTGTGAAGGCCACGGCCACTTCTGATGACATCTCCGCCAAATAGACTTCAAGGTGTGCTGGCATCTGGAGTGCAGCAACGATGGCTTGCTGTGCTTCTTCATCCAAGGATAGCATCTCCCAGATGGTGAACCGGGCCGGGATCTTCTTGAGATACCTGACTATTCGATCGGCAGCCCGAACCTTGAGCAGCTTCATCTCTTCGGCCCTGCCGCGTCTACCCCCAGCCTGGGCCTGGGGTGCTGGGTCATAAGGTGACTCCTCCGCTAGATCTGGTATAGCTACCTGAGCCTGCGGGGCCTGCTGGGCCTCCTCTTTTTCCTTCATGAATTCGACAAGGGTAGGGATGCTGTCAAATTCTTCCGCCGACTGGGATGGGACCGCCGCCGGTAGAGTCAGAGGATTGCTTGCAGGCGGAGCCAGGAGGCTGCTGGCTCCTTTGGTTGGCCGGGGTCCTTGCGGGTGCACCTACTTTTCTGTGCGGGCCCGAAGGAACTCAGCGAATGAGGGAGCGCCCTGACTCTTCGACTTCTTGGGATAAAGACCCGACGGTGGGGCGATCTCCGTACCTCGAACCTTGGGTTCGGGGACTTGGTATGGCTACTCGCCCCTTAGCATGATGTTGCGGTTGTGCTGAGGAGGGCATCCCCATTTCTTCCCCGACCGGGTGGCATGCTGGGAGGTGGATGCTTCGGCCTGATTCCCTTCTGGTGGGTCACAAGATGCCCCTTCTTCTTCCTCCTCCAGAGAGAGGGCGGTGTCGAACAGTGCCGAGAGGGTGTTGCAGGCGACGACGACCTCCTTTTTCTTCTTACTTCTGGGTCTTCTCTTTTTCTTCTTCTTTTCTGCAGCAGCCGGTGGCTGCGAGGAAAATCTCATGGATTTGTAATTGTTGATGATTACTCCAGATTTACATAGGTGTTATTTTTAGCCAATAAAAGTGATGCCTTGATGGAGTTTCAAGTGTTTTGCAAGAAAATTCAAAATGACAAAGGATACCTCATCACCACAATTCAAAGTGATCATGGTGGTGAGTTTGAAAATCATGATTTCAGCAGCTTTTGCCAGGAGCAAGGATCCAGTCACAACTTCTCATCATCTAGGACGCCTCAACAAAATGGAGTAGTAAAGAGGAAGAACATAACATTGATAGACATGACTCGGACCATGTTAAGTGAGAATTATCTACCCAAATATTTCTAGGCTGAGGCGGTAAGTACAGCATGTTACATCATCAACAGGGCAATGGTAAGGCCCATTCTGAAGAAAATCCCATATGAGCTCTACAAGGGTAAGAAACCAAATATTTTTCATCTCAAACCTTTTGGATGCCCTTGCTATATTCTGAACAATAGTAAGTCAAACCTAGGTAAGTTTGATGAGAAGAGTGATAAAGGAATTTTCCAAAGTTATGCATTGAAATCTAGAGCTTATAGAGTGTTTAATAAGGGGACTTTAGCTGTTGAAGAAAGTCCTCATGTTATTTTTGATGAATTTGAGTTAAAACTAACAAATCAAACTACTTCATTTTTGGATGCAGATGAGATCCCTAAGAATCCCAATGCTGGACCATCTAAAGCTGAAAGTGAATCAACTGAAGGAACACCATGCAAGGATGAAGATGATAAAGATTCTTCAATTGAAAGACTTCAAGAATAACCAATGCAGCACCCTGACTTGCCTCGAGCCTCAACACTCTTGAAAGATCACCCCGCTGAGAATATTATTGGTAATCCTGAAGATGGTGTAAAAATCAGATCTTCACTTAGGCAAGTAGAGGAAGAGGATTTGATGGCCTTAATCTCCCAAGAAGAGCCTAAGGATGTCCATGAAGCTCTTTAGAGTGAATTATGGATCCAAGCTATACATGAAGAGCTACACAAGTTTAAAAGAAACAAGGTGTGGTCTCTCATGTCGCGTCCTAAGAATCAACCCATAATTGGAACCCATTGGGATTTCAGAAATAAGTTAAGTGACAAGGGATTGGTTGTTAGGAACAAGGCCCGGCTTATAGCCAAAGGGTATAGCCAAGAGATGGGTATTAATTTTGATGAGTCTTTTGCACCGGTTGCTAAATTAGAAGCAGTCTAGATTCTCCTGTCATATATTTGCTCTCTAAACTTCAAATTATTTCAAATGGAAGTTAAATCTACTTTTGTTAATGGGTACATCGAAGAGGATATTTTTGTAGAGCAACCTCTAGGTTTTAAAGACATAAATCATCCATAATATGTTTACAAGCTGCAGAAAGCCTTGTACGGACTGAAGCAAGCACCAAGGGCTTGGTATGCTATAGGTAAAATCCGTATGGCCCATGAAAGGCCCATTTATGCTAGGCCCACATCGGCCTGCAATCTACAATGCGTGCTGCGGGCTCCCCGACAGCCATGGTTCACTACTGATGTCTCAGTACGATCAGTCATCAGATTCGTCAGCCCATGAAAGACATCGACCTGGGCATATCGGACACCAGATAACTCTCTGAAGACCGAATGTTACTCCCGCCATCATCGGCCACGACTCCAGTAAAGGCTAGCATGCCCTGCAGGTGTCGCAAGGCTCTCCTAAAGACTGCCTGACTCCAGAGGAACAGACATCCAATGGGAAACTCCCTACGATCGTGGGGAAGCATTATCCCATGACTCACACCCTTCCCTGCTAAGGGATGTTCCTCCACTGCCAAGGCAACCCTTATAAAAGGACCCCTCACCAGACGGAAAGGCAGATGCAGACAAAGAGAGAAAGAGAAAAAAGGAAGAATGACTAATCCTACGCGACGAATAGTCCAAGAGAGGGACTCAGCAAGAGAGGCCACTCTACGCCCCGTTACTACTTGAAGGCCCCCGGCATACTTCTGAGCACTCCTCTGATTTCGCAGGCGTCTTCCGAGCACTCACCATATGTGGTGAGCACTCCTTTGGAGATCCAAACTCCGCCCCAGGCCCGGAACACTGACCCCCACCTCTCTCCTTTCTTCGATTCCTCTTGACTCCTACTCCAAAAGGTCCTGACTTAAGCATCGAAGGGTTGTCCCCTGAGGCAATGCCCAGAGCTCCTGCTGACGTCATTTTCCCTAGTGTTTATAGGCTTCCACAGGTGGCTGGATGATCTTTCCCCAATAAATAAATATTAAAAGTGTGGTACAAGATTCGAGGGACCATTTTCTCACCTCTACATCATTTCTTAAAGATACAATAGGTTCTTTATGTGACTCAACATCAAACATGCAAGACTCACTTAATTCCTTAAAGTGTGAACATTTTTCATAGGGAGAGTCACAAATAGTGTTTTTAGCTTTCTTTTTTAATTTTCTATTTTTAGACTTAACTCTCTTATATTTATCTGATAGTTTTTTTGGTTAAGAAAAACCTATACTAGAGGTAGACGGGAGAGTGAACTTTCTCCCATTGGGAGGGAGTGTTCTCACTCCACTATTGCACCCTAGGAGGCAAACTTTATTAATAATAGAAAAATTACAAGTGGATACTGGGCATCCCCAGTTTGTGAAGACAGTTCTTCATAAGCATTGAATAGATCTTCAAATGAAATTTCATCGCTATTAGAGTTAGAGCTTACCTTAGAGGATGATTCATCATGTTGATCACTGCTATGATCACTTCTATCAGCCAAAAAACATCTGGCCTCCTTTACTTCGTGGATGCTGACCAAGCCATCAAAGATCTCCTTTGCCATTATACATGTGGAAACAAATGCCTCTTCTTCCCACACCCCCAGTCCATCGTGAGGACATGCGTAAGGGGCCGATGATCGGTGGGACATCCCAGGGCATCGGGACGCGAGACCATTATTATAGTTCTAGCAGAGTCGTCCATTATGAGAGTAACTGTCCCCCTCAGGAATCACTTGTTATCACAAACACTCCTGCCTGTGACCCCATGCCCGAGTTGGTGCCAGTTAGCTATGAGCCAGACCAAGATCTGGCTAAGGAGTTCTTTGAAGAGTTGTTGGAGGGCGAGCAGGTTGACGTCCCTGGTACCCAGTATCGAGATGATGTACAGTTGGGTGTAGTCAAGTGCATCCTGACCCAGCCTCAAGTGAGTCATGACTGGCGTCGTACCACCATTTTTCACATACTTTATAGGATGGAAGGGAAAGCTTGTAAGGTGATTATAGATAGCGCAGCTGCATTAATGCTATCTTCACGAGCACGGTTAAATGCCTTGGTTTGACACCAGTGGATCACCCCGCACCGTATAGGGTATCTTGGGTGGATTCCACTTCTATCCCGATCAGACTGCGGTGTTTGGTGCCACTAGAGTTCCAGGCATACCATGATGCGATCTGTTGCGATGTGATACCTATGGAGGTGGGTAGTATCATCCTTGGTAGGGCTTGGCTTTTTGATCGGGATGCCATCCTTCATGGCCAGTCGAACACATGGACCTTCGATCATGGCGGCCATAGGATTACCCTCCACCCTGTCAAGTCGAAGGACCCCTCTATCCGAGGACCAACCGGCCCCAGCACTGCGACCACTCGCAGTTAGGGGATGGCCGGCCCTCCCACCTCATCCATGGCATGAGCCACTACCTCTTCGACTACTCCTAGCATAGGGGACCCTCCACCCAGGAGGTTGATGATGATTGGTCCCAGGGAGATGGAGCAAGAGGTAACCGGGGGTAGTCCTATCCTTGTCGTTGTTGTTTGGGGGTTGGAGGATGTCGCCCCAAGTTTTGAGGATGAGCATCTCCTGGAGATAGCAGCAATATTGTAGTAGTTTTTCGATGTCTTCCCGGAAGACCTCCCCGGAGGCCTTCCTCCTATGAGGGATATCTAGTACGAGATCGACCACATCCCGGGCTCATCTTTCCCCAACCTTCCCCACTATTGGATGTGCCCCACATACCATGCCGAGCTTCAAAGGTAGGTCAAGGAGTTGATGAGTTGGGGATCCCTTAGGGACAGTAAGAGCCCTTGCGCTGTTCCCGCATTATTGACCCCGAATAAGGATGGCACATGGAGGATGTATGTTGATAGCCATGTGATCAACAAGATCACGGTGAAGTATCATTTTCCCATTCCCCGATTAGATGACTTGCTAGACATGATGTCGGGAACCACTATCTTTTCAAAGATAGACCTTCGTAGTGGTTATCACCAGGTACAGATCAGGCCTAATTTTCAAATCAATTGCATGTTTGTTTGGAGGGTATAGAATGAGTCTGGGGACTCATTAGGACAATTTGTAGGCCATTGCAGCCATTTCCACGGGGTCAAGATACAGGGGTCACCGTCCCGGCTGCGTAGGAGCATAACGGCTCTACTAGTAGCCGTTCTGCTCTTAACTCATCTGGGTGAGTGCGTTAAGTGCAACAGAAAAAGAAATCCATTTTTTGAGTTTTCTATTTTTTGATTTTTTTATTATTTTGGCTATTGTAAATGTAATGTAATTAATCCCTATGACTCTATGACTAACCCTATGACTTAAACGTGCAGGGGAAAAGATGAACACGGATTATGTGGTTACAAGTCTGGGTGGTCTACCTCGCATTGTCGGAGTTTCAACGAGAAAGATTGGCTGCCATGGGCTTCGGGGAAGTCCTAAGCAACGAGGGGGCTAGAGTGGACACAACACTCCTACTGGCCTTGCACGAAAGATGGGACTCGGTCGGCCGAGATTTCATATTCCCGTGGAGGCATATGATACTGACTTTAGAAGATATGGCCCGGATTAGTGGCTTGCGAGTGCATGGCAAGGCTGTAACCGGGTGGGCATATGTAGACTACCGGGAACTTGCTCAGGAGCTACTCGGTCTGGATTTGATGAGGCCGAGGCGCCCATCGTCCCAACTATCTCGGTGGGTGCTCTAAGAAAGCTTGGGACTTCGGAGAGCAGCTGCGGCAGTAGGAGAACTACTAGAGCAGCACATAGACGGGGTGGTCGAGCAGGCGCATCCGAGTGTGGCGACGGAGCCGGGACCAGATAGAGATAGGGTCCTGAGATGCTTCCTAATGTTGTTGTTCGGGAAGCTCTTGTTCGCGACTCGGGCAGACGTGATCAGCTACTAGCTCCTACCTCTATTGTCAGATCTGAGCAGAGTGAGAAAATATGCACGGGGAGCAGCAGTGCTGGCCTTCTTGTTCCACTCGCTCAGTGTGACTGACCGGGTGACCATGCTAGGCAGCTTCTAGCCTTTTCTGTAGGTAAAAATGCCTAAATGCCTCTATTATGCTTCCTATCATGGTTCTAATTACCTGAAATGCTGATATCTCTTACAAATGCAGTTTTGGGCTTTTTTATACCTGCCTGGGATCGGCCGAGGAGTTGAGCTACATCCGGGTCAGTTTTCCATCGCGAGGCGGTGGAACATTGCCCGAAGTATGGGGTCAATTCAGCGATCGACTTGGGCGGTTCAAGAGGACCTTGACTCGTTCCCGCACGCATCAGTAAAAAGCCTGACTTTCCTACATACTCTTCTACATGTTTCTACATGCTTTTTCATATGCTGCTATATGTTACTAAATGATGTGAATGGTATGAATGGCCCTTTCAGGTGCGTTTGACACCGTATGAGAATGAGAATGATGTGGGGCAGCCATCCAATGGCAAGGGAACTAGTGTAATAGGTAATATTTTTGCAAAGAAATTAGCAATAAAGGAGTGAGTAGCACCTATATCAAATAACACAAAAGCAGGATGGGAAGGAATATGAATTGTACCTTCAATGAGCTTCCCTTCTTTGGTTGGTTCATCCTCGAAGATGGCATTCAATCTAGCTTGCCACTTTCATCCACCATTATTCCTCGTAGATGGTTGCTCTTTCATAAGAGGACAGTCAGGCATGCGATGCTCCCGACTTCCACATCTTAGGTATGCACCCAAACGCTTCCAACTTTCTTCGGCCGCGTGACTGAATTTGTCATAGAATGAGCAAGCTGCCATGACTTGTTTATCTTCTTCTTCTTTAACCTTCTTGCTTCGGTGATCATCCTTGCCATTTCCATTCCAGGATCTCTTCTTGTTATCCCGAGAGTTGTAGGTGATGCTGAATTTTTTCTATTTTCTACCTCGCCGATTAGACTTTCGGCTCGGCTCCTCCCCTTTGCCCTTGAGTTTGTTGACCTTTTCCAAGGTTCGTTCACACAAGTGTGCCCATTGGACCATCTCCACGTAGGTACGAATATTTTGTGGGCCAAGTTGCTGGCCATGGATAAGAACGTGTCCTCTCCTGTTTCCGTCCTCCCGCCGCACCGGCCGCAGGCGACCGAGCCGATGGCGCTGCCGCTTTCGCGGAACCTGCTGGAGCTGCACCGGGCGATGACGGTTCCCGAGCTTTGGGCGGGGTTGAAAAGGCTGCTCGTCTCCGTGCTGCCCTGCCACTCGGTCTCGCTTTACCTCAACTACCTCGCGCCGGGGGAGCACTTTCAGGTTTTGCATCATCAGGAGGTTCCCGGCGCGCCCCTGCCTTGGCAGGAACGCCGGGAGTTGAGCCCTGCCCGAAGGTGGCTGGGGCGACACGTGGGCTGCCGGCTTTTCGGCACCAGCGACCTGATTCCCTCGCGGCTGGAGCGCAGCGGCTACGGCCGCCGGGTCATGGCGGTGGAGGGCTGGCGGTCCCACCTCTGCATGGTCCACTGGGTGAAGGACGACCCGCAGGTGATGATCGTGGTGCGGAAGACGGGCGACCAAGGCGAGTTTTCCGCGGAGGAGCGGGCGCTGTTCGAGAGCCTTTACGACCATTTCGCCGTCGCGCTGGAGCGCATCCGGCGGGTGCACGAGGAGCGGTCCGCCCGGTCCGCCTTCATGCACGGGCTTTCCGCCGCGCCCGACGGGGTGCTGGTGCTGGACGACGCGCTGCGGCCCGTGTTCAAGAATCGGGCGGCGCTGGAGGCGTGCCTGACGTGGAACCTCGGGGCCGAGGCGGCGCGCCGGCATGGCGCGGGCAAGAACTTCGCCGTGCCCGCCCCCGTGCTCGCGGCTTGCGCCGCGTGGCGGGTGGCCACGGACGGCGGCGCGGGCGACGAACACTATACATTTGAACAATAATCGATGGCAAATCGTGTAATGTTTTTTTAAAAGTACAGGGTTAACTCAAGTGGATTAACCTCCCTCTATCAAAGTAAAAATGAGTTAACCTTGGGACAACCTAACCAGGTTGAGTTAACCCTAGGTTAGGCTAACCCTCTACCAAAGTGAGGTTGATTGAATAAGAACAACATAACTGGGGGATGACATCAACTAGACTGTCGGTCATAAATTTCCTATTGCTAGCTCAATCATCAGTGAAGTCTCTATCAGAGATACAACCAAATATATATTGTTTCATTGTTAGTTTGCCTTGTTATATGATTTTGATTTCTAATTAAAGCACTCACTCTGCAGAGTCTACTCCAAGAAGGCATTCCCCTCTCTCACTGAGCCAAAGGCTAAAAATGGCAGTTGATATTGCTCGGTGTCTGTCCTATCTTCATCATGAAAGAGGCCTGCCGCATGGTAACCTGAAGCCCGCAAACATACTATTAACAGGCCCCGATCTCACAGCAAGGCTAACCGACTATTGTCTTCATCGCCTCATGACACCAAATGGTACGGCAGAGCAGATGTTAAATTTGGGGGCACTTGGATATGGGGCCCCAGAATTGGCAACTACAAGCAAGCCGTTCCCGTCATTTAAGGCTGATGTATATGCATTTGGTGTGATTATGATGGAGCTGTTGACTAGAAGAAGCGCTGGTGATATTATTTCGGGCCAGTCGGGTGCGGTTGATCTCACAGACTGGGTTCGGATGTGCGTCAGGGAAGGTCGAGGAATAGAATGTTTTGACAGGGATATTGCTGGATTGGAAGAAGCTCCAAAGGCAATGGATGAGCTTCTGGCCGTCTCCCTCCGCTGTATTCTACCTGTAAATGAGAGACCTAACATCAGAACCGTCTTTGATGATCTGTGTTCCATAACAATTTGAGAGCTCTTGTACATGCAATCTGATTAAATTTTCTTCATTGTTCCCCCTTAATTGGTGGTTCTCAGGCCTCTGAAGGTAAGGCTGCTTCTCGCAATTTCGTGTGTAAAGGAGTTGTTCCACTGATTGATTGATATTGTGTCAATTCTTAGGCTTTTTAACTGAGAGGGTTGTATTCCTACCAGGAAGTTACTTTTCTTCTGGGTTCAAATTATTTTCTTGATGTCCGTTTTATCCTTTTTGGGCTTTCTTTACCTGGATTCCTCCTACCGATCAGTCACACACTTCTCTGATCCTCCGCCCAGTTGACACACCGTAAAATGCTCTTTTGGTCATGGCTCTTCTTTGACCATGTAAGGGAGTGGAAGTCTTCCTTCCCAACCTGTTCGCAATTTTGTTTTTTTTTTTGTTTTTTTGGTAGCTTCTAAAACTTTTGTGGGAACATCTGCTCATCATTTTTTGCTGATCCCAGATGAAGTGGATGTGGCCGTCGGTTAATATCGCGTCAGCTATTCTTTAGATGACAGTTTTTAAACCACACACACGAAAACCGTCGTCCAAAGAATAGTCGATGCTAACCGTCGTTAGTAACCAACTTTGTACTAGTGCTATTTGTAGTTTGAGTATGTGTTGTGGCTGACTTGGTCAACCCAAAAAGTACTCCCGGTGGAACTGCAAATCCAAGAGAGAGAGGGAGTGTCCCATAGCGGCTCTCTTCACCATGCTTGAGTGTGAGAGCCCACATTTGTGTGCGTGGAAGGTACAGAAAAAACCCTGGTGGCCTCATCCTCTCTCGTGTGCAGTCCTCTCCTATATATTGCACCCTTTGGAGTTCACATTGTGCTCTCCCAGAGGCACACACGATGACGAATGTGTGTTTGTTTCTTCCTCCTCTTTCTCTCTCATTCTATGAGGTTTTCTTGAGAAATAAATGTTGGGTGTAAAAGGGTTTATCGTGTTCAGTGCTTCTCCTCCATCTTGTACTCTGATTCTCATTTATATGGTCAAATTTACTCCTCTCCGCCGGTGGACGTTGGTGTTTCACTCTGAACCTCTTAACCATATAAATCTTTGTCTGCTCTTTCTCTTCCTCTATTTTTTCCCAATTATTTTATTTGTGGATTGTAACTTGTTTGTGTTTGTTTCTACTGCCACATCAAACATCACGTGTCATCAATGTCTTTAGCTCTCTTGTTGAACGAGTGGGGTGTATGCATGTCACACCGCATGTACATCTTAATGGGTTAATAAAAGTTTCCAACTTCTTGACCAAACCAAAAAAAAAAAAAGCCTAGTCCAATGAAATGTGTATGGTTATCAACATGAATCAATGATTGGTTTACGGGAGACAAAGGCACCCGAAATCTAATACTTGATCATGCGTATGAGTTCTACCGTCTGCCCTTTCTACAGGTGTTCACAAATAGACCTTGAGTAACAATTTACAATGATTTTTACTACTTTGAAATGTTTAAAGTCTAGATGCATCACGCTATGCATTGACATGAAAACCGTTCATCTCTCTCTCTCTCTCTGACCTTGACTTAGCTTATTGCAACAACCAATATTGGGTAGTCTGGATTACATTGCTCAAGGCATGACAGAAGGATTCAGGGGGTCCTATTGAAGGCAAAAATACGATGCAAGGACATTCAGTTGCGTATAGAACTTGATGTTCATGATGACGTGGTTTTCAGTCAAAAACAATATGTTTCAAAGGTCATACTCTGATCAAATGTGGCATTAAAAATTAACATCAATAAAAGATCACTATATAAATCTGTAGAAGTGGTTGTAACTTGTACATGGCATGAATATTAGTTGTATGTTAATGTTGTTGTACCTTATTAAAAAACCTACATATCCACGTCAAAATTTTACTCGACCAATCAGTGGCGCCAGTAGATGTTGCCTTCATGTGAGTCACAAGAGTCACCCCTTGGACTTCACCGGCCGGAGGGCCATTGTTGACTGGCTCCGCATTGACAAGGGCGGCTTGCTCCTCAATGGGAACTTCTTCCACTCGTGTGGATGCTTGAGGTCCGACAGAAGTGCCGATGTGGCCGACTGGAGCCGGCGATGGAGGCGGGTGATGAGGCCTCCTGAGGTGAGATATAGGTAGGTTCAAATCGTCGGTCTGAATCTTAGGTTGGTGTTCAGTGGTATAACACACGAACACCCTGACTGCGTCATTGAGGAGTCGGACCATCCTCCTTTTTTGGGAGCACCTCTTGGGGCGGACAGGTGTCCCCAGCCTATTAAAGACTGAGGTACGTTGCGGAGTAGCCTCCATCGTGGCGTCTGCCTGAGGAGAGCTTGGGGCTGGATGCCAGTGGGGCCCAGAATGAGCCCGTCTCAGTTTCCTTCTATCTGTGCGAGAGGCGATGAAGGGTTGGGCGCCACCAGATGGCGTGGCTGAGGGGTCAGTCGCACCTTACTTGGCGCGATGCCTTGGTGCCCGAAAGGGATTGCTGAGGCGTGCTTTCCAGATAGCTTGAGCTTCTTCCAGGGTGACCCAGATCCTTCTCTAGTCTGACTGTTGGTCTCGCTCGTCCTTGTTCCTCCGACGGGACTTGGGAGCTTGAGTGCCAAACCAGCGCTGGTGCTTTTGGGCCATTGCTGAAGCGTCCGCCCGCTTAAGTTCCACCTTGTCTTCCCGTGTTCGACGTAGGAGGCTAAAGCAGTTGGTGATAGGGAGCGTAGGGACGATCCATTCTGGAGGAATAATGGGTTCGCCCACATCCAGGCGAATCCGTAACTCTCCAACAAGAATGGTCTTGCCAGAGTTGCTGGTGGTAGCAATGGGTCGCTTGCCTTTATGGCTATGACGGTGCTTCTTCTAGGGAGAGGAAGATGACTCTGCTCCAAGGTGGTAGGCCAACAAAACCTAGCCTGCAGGTGCTAGTGGCACGGGGCCATTGATCAGGAATACCGAGGTAGGCCTCCAAGACACGAAGTCTGTAGTGAAGGCCGGCGACTGGGTGGCTCGAGTGTGGCTTTCGCCCAAGCCGACAGTAGTGCTGCGGATGCTCGCCGTGACATGTCTGCTCCCGAAGCTGTCACTGCAGGGGGTGTTGGGATGCCGGTGACCCAAGGCCTTGAGCCTGAACTGGGAGCTGGTAGGACCAGTTGGCGTGATAGAGGGCGCTCAGTCCGTACCGAGGTCATCGTGTCCCACAAAGGTAGACCCGTGCTGGGGATCAGTGTTGTCAGATAGCGGGAGGAATGCCCCTGAGGTAGAGCCGAGGGATCCGAGACTTGATGCGGACCACTCGTAATAGACGTCGTCTATGGGAAACCCTGGAGTTGTACATCTGATCTGGATGCTAGGCCGCCTCGTGCCAGGGGTTGGGGACCCGGGCGAGGCAGTCGCGCTTCTGTGGTTCTGGTCGGGAGGCCCAAACGGGGTGCTGGGGAGCCCTGCCCCTGGGCTAGGAGGCCCGTGTAGGGAGCTGGCTGGGTGGGAGCTCAGGATTGATGGCCCGAGCAGAGTGTTGAGGAGCCGAACACCGTAGGGTGGAGACCCACACTGGAAGTCAGCTTGGCTGGGGCTCGGGGCTGGAGGCCCGAGCGAACCGCAGGACTGGAGATCGAAACTTGGGACGCAAGGTTTGCATCGGAAGCCGGTCAAGACTGGCCCCGGGGACTAATGCTTGCCTGGGCTGGGACTGGTCCGGGACCCCTACGGGCACTAGTGGCGGGAGAGCCGAGCTTGACGCTCGACCTGGTTGTCGGGACTGGTAGTCGACGTGGTGCATTGGCGGCGTCATAGGAAACAGGAGCTGGAGGTGGCAGTGGAGCCGCCACGGGGGCCACACCCAAGAAGTAGGATGATCTGATGACAGGAGGAAAGTTACCGAAAGCGATCGGCACTGCCAAGTAACCCACTCGTGCATGGGTGGCGACGGCAATGGTACCGTAGGTGACGACCGCCATAGTTGCTGCAGTCCTGGACAAGCTGAGGTGACGGTCGGGAGTGGTCGTCCAACACGATCTGGCAACTAGAAGACGAATTGGAAGCTACTGGGAAGTGCGAACAGGTGCTCTTCTGCTACCCCTCCTGTAAGGACAGGAAAAGGGCACCCAGACTTCAGGACTGGCATGGACTTTTGCTTCAACAAAAAGAAGGAAGGCGGGAGACGTCCCACCAGGTGTGCCATCCTTTTTATTTCACCCCGGAGGGGGGGTGTCCACCGGGGTGGTGTGGGCGGTGATCGGAGGGAGGGGTAGGATATCGCTACGAGAGAGATGTCGAAAGGTAATGGGCTTCGGGCACCCCCTCTCATGACCGTATCCATCCCAAAATGGTACCGTGCACTCACCTTTTACGGAGAGTCGAGGGGAGACCGAGTGACATGGGAGGTTTTCCTGGTTAACGGGAAACGTGGCTGGGATGCAGGCGTGCCAGTTGATTTCTCGACAATCACCCGTGGAACCGAACGTTTAACTGGGGATGCGCCGCCAGGGTGCGGCACGTGGACTCGGGGGATGAGCGACATGTAGAGGGAAGAACGATTTCGTAGGTGCGAGTGCGTAGGCGATAGTGGGGAGTCATGTATAGGACGTCTTTCCCCACCGATCGCAAGCAGTCGGTGTTTATTTACATTAGATTGAATCCGAAGACCTTTGTTCCATACCGAAGAGAAGTCCGTATGTTCCCGAAGTCCGGGGTGAAGAGCCGAGAGCACTTTGCAGCTGTAGGTTCGTCGCGGACTGGGTAGTGTTGGCTGGGGGTAAAGGGTGTTGGAGGTTCACGCTAAGTGACACAGAGAGTAACTGGAGGCCCGAACTTGGATGTGACAGCATACATCCAACTGGCGGTGTAACACTGAGATGTATATATTTTTACAGGTGGGCCGTGATAGCCCAGGTACAGTAGGGGCATGCCTCGGGATAATTCTGACATGCTAATCGATCCCCAGATCGATGCGTGATATGTGAGTACATTTGTGTTTTACAGAAGGTTCCTCCCGTGGTGTGGGCCATAGCCGCGGTGCCGAACGGGGGCTTGTGGCTGGCTGGGCGACTGAGGGGATACATCGATCCGGTGTCTGGGTGAGGGTCGATCACGGCTCGAGTTGAGCGGTCGACGTGCCCTCATTACTGGGAGGGAGCAAGATGTCATGACACTTGCATGGTCGCAACTGACGGGTACGTGAGGGGCAGTCCCGGCATGAGGGGATGCCCGTCCTTGTCATTGCATCTCACATATGGCGCGCGTGGGCTTGTGTGTTTATGACTAGTTAACACGTGAGGGAAGTGCGAAGGACATACCCTCGACGTGCTAAGTCGATTGACAAGTCACACACACGCAATTCTCCTCGGCCCGTTGTGGGGAGCCCACTCGAAGCCTTGGAGTCGTCGGATGCTAAGTTGAATGCTGAGTGCTTGATCCTTCGTATCCTTTGCCCCTTGAGCGCCTAAGGGATTTTTATAGGGGAAGTTGAAGGGTCAAGGGGTTTACGTAGACTAGCTTGAGGGGGTGAAGTTGGTCCGCGTAAACCCCCTCCCTTGGATGGGGTTTATGCGGGTTGGCTAGAGGGGGTCAGGTGGGTCCGCGTAAACCCCCTGGGAGGATATTGGGTTACAGAGTGGGCTGGAGGGGGTTTACGTGGACCAGCCTCAGTGGGTGAGACTGGTCTGACTAAACCCCCTCCCCCCAGGGGGTTTAGGCGGACCTGCCTCTTCGACACCCTCCTAAAGTATAAAATGAAGCTCAACCCCACTAAATGTGCCTTCGGAGTCAAGTCTGAGAAATTCCCAGGTTTACTGGTAACTAAGCGCGGGATTGAGACCAACCCCGACAAGGTTCAGGCCATCTTGAACATGCAGCCACCCACCTGCATCAAGGATGTCCAGCGTCTTACAGGGTGCATTGCTGTGCTCAATCGTTTCCTATCCCGGGCGACCGAACGATGCCTGCCCTTCTTCAAATTACTGAGGGGGCCCAAAATGGCATCTGCCATGTTCACCTGGGATGAGGAATGTCAGAAGACATTTGCAGAACTCAAGGAATTTCTGGCCTTGCCCCTGATGTTATCAAAGCCAGTTCCGAGTGAAGCGTTACACCTTTACCTCTCGGTGACCCTATCCACGGTAAGCTCGGTCCTAGTCCGAAATGACACGGGAGTCGAGAGGCCAGTCTGCTACACCAAGAAAGTGCTCAACGAGGCTGAAAGAAGATACCCTGCAACCAAGAATCTCATGCTAGCAAGGGTAACCTCAGCCAAGCACCTCCGACCTTATTTCCTAGGGCATTCCATCGTCGTGTTAACCAGCGAACCCTTGAAGAAGGTACTCTCACACCCTGAAGCCTCAGGACGCCTCATCAAATGGGCCGTCATGCTCGAGGCCTACGACATCTCGTACCGCCCCAGCTCAGCCATCAAGCGACAGGCACTCACAGACTTCATTGCAGAGAGCACCATCCTGACCGAGGAAACACTTCCGTCCGCGCACGGACCCACTTGGGACTTGTTCGTCGATGGGTCTTCCAACTCGACCGAAAGCAGCGCCGGTGTCCTCCTCAAATCTCCCGAAGGGGCTGAGCCACAGTACGCATTAATGTTCAACTTCCCAGCGTCCAACAATGCCTCTGAGTACGAGGCCCTCATCTCAGGGGCCAGGATGGCTTGTCGGCTAGGGGCCGAGTGAGTCAGGATCCACACTGACTCCCAACTAGTCGCCAGCCAGGTCAGCGGTGACTACGAAGCTCGGGAAGCGCCAATGATCAAATACCTCCAAATGGTCAGAGGGTTGGCCCAACTATTTGAGAGTTTCAAAGTAGTTTAGATAGCTCAGGAGGAAAACTCCCTGGTGGATGCCCTCTCTCGTCTGGCCTCCTCTTTCGGCCCCGAAGGTACTCGGTCAGTCTTCCTCGAGGAGCTAGAACGACCGAGCATTGAATCCAAGCTCATGACCGTTGACCCAGCGCCCCTGAGCGACTGGCGGACCCCCTACATATTCTGGCTCTAGGACTCTCAAGATCCCCCCAACCCTTGGGAAGCTCGAAGAATGAAGTACCAAGCCCAACGCTTCATCATCCTAGACGACGCCTTGTACCGTAGGTCTTACTCCAGTCCCCTCCTTAAGTGCCTCGGTGCCGACATCGAGATAATAGTGGGATAATGACCCCAGAAGAGATAAAACTTGAGGTGGCAACACATCCTTAGCGAAAATGGTGCTATGGAGGAGTCTTGGGCGCTCTCGGCCAAAGAAAATGGAGCCTAGAATGATCAAGACTCTGTAATCAAAATGCGGTCAGTCGCGCGACCACCACCTTTATAACGCGGTCATACAAGGACCGCCACTTGATGGGTCATAAGAAGGAGTAGACGCATGAGCCAACGGAGCTGACGCACCCTAGGATCAAGTAGGCAGAAGGCGGTCTTGGAAAGACTGCCACCTGTAGGTGGCAGTCTTCCCAAGACTGCTACCAGAGGGGCAACAGGGTTTACACTGGCGGCTGACATATACCAGCAAAAAATGGGAGAAGGCGGTCTTGGGATGACTGCCCCCTGATGGTGGTGGTCATCCTAAGACCGCCACCTGATGGGCTTACAAAAAATAGTCCAATCGCATGGCAATTGAAGATGGATAACCTCCAGGGGTTTCAAGGCTCAATGGGCTAGAAGAATTATCAAACAATAGGCTCGAAAATGCTCAAGGATTGCTCTAAAACAATGGATAATTTGGGACATCACAAATGATAAATAAGAGAAACAACTCAACTTGCAGGCTTAAAACGGGTGTCAACAGATGCCCCTCCCTGATGTCTGCTTTGCAAGGAAGCGAGTAAAAGCCGCACGGAGGCGAAATGGAAAGGAGACGGAGTGAAAGCGATAGTGATGTGAAATGGAGATGAAGCGGAGAGAACTGAAAAGTGGACATTGAGACAAAAGACACCCGTCACAACCAATAAGCGGTAGAAATTCTCCTGAAAATGCCAAACTAATCACAAGGGATGGCTGACACGGGTGAGACATGTCTGGAGAACTAACTAACTAAGGAAAGGAGGAAAACATGACCAACCTCATCGGGGACACAATCCAGAGCCAATGAGGGGATCAAAAAGTAATAATTGAAAAGCTGAAAGGAACTAGATAAAATCGAGACAAGAATCACGGTGGCCAACCAGACTAAATGGATAGATCAGGGAAAACGTTCAAATTCAGAGTGGAATGAGGATCTCTTACTTAAGAGAACTAAAGTGCAATTAACCATTGCTGAGAGGAAACTCTTGAGAGATCACGAGTCATGAGTGCTCAAAAATGACATGTTGCATGCTGGGCTAAAATTAAGAAATCATCAAAATAAATGCAAAGAAAGTATAAAATAGAAAATAAGATAATATCACTAGACTGAGCAAGATAAGGTCAAGATTCTTTTTACAACCACGGCGTGCGAGACAGAGTCCATCGTCTCCCACCTGGCTCAACCTAACGGCCTTTCCAACGATTAACCACATGCTTCTAGATCATCTTCATTTTTGGTAAAAGGGAACATCAGATCTCAGAACACATGAAGAAGCAATAAATGACGCCTGTTCAAAGAGCCATTATTTAATACAATGGCGACTTGAGGTAAGTCGCTATTTAGAGTATTATTTAAAATTTTATTTTAAATATTCAGGGTTGCTACAATCCTCCTCATCACAACCTGCCAGAGGCAGGGCCAAGCAAGATGCGCATTTTGCTCGGGCCGAGGAGGCCGAGGCCACCCTCGCAGAGTGGGTAAGCAACCAAACCGAGTTCCCTTTGACTTAAACGTTCTATGACTATGCAAATGTCGACTGTGACCTATGATGAAAATGCAAATGCAGGCGAGAGAGCTGACCACAGCGCTGGCCGAGGCAGAGCGAGCTCAGGTGGAAGCAGCAGAGGTACCCCATCTTCGTGATGAGGTGGCACACCTGAGAGCTGAGCTAGAGCAAGCATCGGCCAAGATGATAGACCTCGAGCGCTACCAGACTGAGTCACGTGAGGCTAGACTCTAGGTCCATGATTTGAAGATCAAGCTCCGGACTGTAGAGCAGATTGTCCAGATGATAGGCCGAGGACCCAAGAGGAGTGCATCCCAGAGCGGCGCAGTGGGTGGTGCACAGAGCGGTGCACAGAGTGGGTCAGTGACAGACTACCTCACTGGTTCTTCCGGTCAACGGAGGAATGAGGAGGCAGACCTGGGACACCGGCGTAAGGAGGAGTGCAGTGCCATAGAGCCACCAGCAAAGAGGCACGAGGGCACAGGTGATAGTGACGGCCATGGGGACCGACCGGCTGAGTGATGTGGTTGCATTTCTCTTTTCTTCTTTTCTTTTGACACACACGCTTGTACATGACGATGTTAGTTAAAAATTGGAATGAAAAAATCTTTTTTGTTGTTTTTGTTTTTATTTTGTGCGAATGTGAATGTATGTATGAATGGATGGATGGATGGATGGATGTGAATGAATGCGACAGAATGTGACTGGGTGGGACAGAGATGGAGAGACTAGCAGGTTTGACCAAAAGAGAGAAAAGAGTTTAATGAAAAACCTGTAGGAAACGGTGTAACGGTCTACTTTAAGACCGCCAGTTTGTTGTGACGGTTCAAGATGTAGCCGTTAGAGAAAAAGAGAGAAGGCAGTGGGTGAATGGATGCGACGGTCCATTGCTAGAGTGCCAGAGAGCTCTAGCGGTCCTACGATAAACCGTCAGAACAGTAAACTGTAGAATCCGAAAAGGACTCTCCCGTGAGAGCCCAAACCCGAGGCAAAGGAGGCTTAAACTGCACTAGAACTCTCCTAGACTTAAGATAAGGCTTCCCAACTCAAATCCTAGCACTCCAACATCAAAATCAAACCCTTATAAATAGGATCAAACCCCGAATTCGTAGCTCAACTTAATTCTCTACTACAAGTTCAGAAATTCATCAAATTCATCAAAGAACACCATAAAGAGGAGCTTTGGAGCCATTGCGGTTATTCTCCCGAAGCCTAGACTCAACTGCGCGTGGGGGCCCTACGGTAACCAGCCTAACAACCGTCTCTCTCGGGCTCGTGGGTGGCGGGCAGAGATTCGAGTCGCGCCGGTTCCTTTCCGATACTCGGATCCCGGGTCGCTACATTATGACTAGTGGAAAAGGCCGCTGAAGGTGAGAACTCACTATAGAAGTGGAAACCATTGGAGTACCACCAATTGATATTAATCCAATCATATACATATAACGTATCACGAGATAGCTCATATCACGAAAACCTAAGAACCTCTAACTGGATGGCTAATCTATCGGCTGACGGTGCATATGATGCGAGCTAGAATCACGAATCACGCAAAATCTCAGAAAATCAGCAAAGGGCCAACTGAGCCCTAGGCGGCCAACCCACTGGCCGCCCAGCCTCCTGGGAAGCCAAACCTACCACCACTTAGTGGCTAGGGTGGCCGAAGAGGGCCGCCCAGAACCCTGGGCTGCCAAGGGTTTGGTCGCCCAGAAAAAATACATGGCCACCCGGTACACTGGGTAGGGTGGCCAACCCTCTGGCCACCCAGAAATCTAGGCGACCAGGGGTTTGGCCCCCCAGAAAACCCCAGGGTAGCTACATCTATGGCTACCCCTCAACAGGCAGGGCGGCTAGTGCTCTGGCCGCCTAGAAGCCTGGGCAGCCAAAGCTCTATATAACACTCTCAAATATAACTAAGTTATACTCTATATCATCGAGACACCATTTGAAGTATCGGCTCAGTTCTCATAAATAATTTCATAGTTAAGCCAGCTTAATGGAGAGTAGTATTGGGATGGGTGACCTCCCGAGAAGTCTCCCATTCGGGAGCCGATCACCCTTAGAAAGGGACAAAACTATGAGGTCGGTAGGTCAAAACAGACAAAACCTCAACTGTATAGAGTATGGGACGTGACATAATGGTATTAGAGTCATACCTTAGTTAGAAGTATGGGAACTAAGTGCTATGCTATGGGAGCCACCTTTTGAACCCACAATGAAACAAAATGTTACATAGTGGGAGCCACCTTTTAAGCCTGTAGGTGCCACCTCTAGAATCCTACCTGTCTGGGATTTGATTATGCGGTATATATGCCCAGTGACGAGTATGTCGCCTATATAAGATGGGTAGATTGTAACACCCTCAAATATAATCAAGTTGTACTCTATATCATTGAGGCACTTTTTGAAGTATCAGCTCAGTTCTTGTAAATAGCTTCGTTGTTAACCGTGCTTAATGGGGAGTAATATTAGGATGGCTGACCTCCCGAGAAGTACCCTATTCTGGAGCCGATTACCCTTAGAAAGGAACAAAACTGTGAGGTTGGTAGGACAAAATAGATAATACCTCGACAGTATAGAGTAAGAGACGTGACACTCTGGCCCCACATAAGATAGGCCCTTTTTCTGATTCGCTCATTGTCCGTGGATTGTGTCCCCCAATGAGGTTGGTCGTGTTTCCTTTCTTGTTAGTTAGTTCTCAAAGCATGTCTCATTCTTGTCAGCCATTCTGAGTGGTTAGTTTGACATTTTCAGGAGAATTCATGTCGCTTGTTGGTTGCGACGTGTGTCTTTTACCTTGATGTCCGCTTTTCAGTTCTCTCTGTTTCATCTCTGCTTCATCTCCATTCCTCATCACTATCACTTTCGCTCCATCTCCTTTCCATTCCACCTCTGCATCACTTTTACTTCTTCCCTTGCAAAGCAGACATCAAGAAGGGACATCTGTTGACACCCGTTTTTAGCCTACAAGTCGGGTTATTTCTCTTATTCATCTATGTGATGCCCTAAATTAACCCCCATTTTGGAGCTTTCTTTGAACTGATCTTAAGCCCATTATTTGGTCATTTTTAACCCCATTGAGCCTTGGAAGCTTTTATCTTCAATTTTCCCAACTTTTGAGTCCATTTCAGATCAATTCAGAACTTCAGTAGGCACCGGGACAACACTTAGCCAGGACTTGGCTAGCGGTACAATGATTGGCCATGTATCCCTTCTGGCGGTCTAGTGATAGACCATTTTTGAGAAACCTGCATCGACCTTGCTCTTCACTAGCGTCGACCTTACCTTTATAAGCTTCAACCTTACCTTCTAAATAACGGTCTCCCGATAGACCGCTTCATGGAAGTGGTGGCCCAGTGAAGGATCATTTTTCATAACCAAGAAACCTGCACCGGCCTTCCCATTCTCTGCATCAACCTTACCTTTTTTGCATCGACCTGGTTTTTTCAAACGGTCTTATGATCGACCATTTCATGAAATTGGCGGTCTATCGTTGGACCGTTTCTTATGGCTGAGAGTCCTACTATAAGCATATTTATCTTTTCCAACGGCCAGGTTAGTAATCGTCTCCTTATCGACCGTTAAGATTCCATAAACGGTCTAACGATAAATCGTTTCTTAGCCCCAATCATATAGCTGTTTTCCTGCAATCATCTACCAAGCAGTCTATCAATGGACCGTTATTTCCTTCAGGCGGTGGGTCGACCGACCATTTAGATGTCTGAAGAGTCCAACTTCTGCTAGACTCTCTGTTCGATTTCTGCTCGACGGAGCTCTCTTGTTAGGACTATATCTTCCGAAATATTCCACCGAATTGAACTCTATTTGTTTCTATCTCTTGCCCTCTGTATTATCTCAAGTTTTATCTATAGAACTCCAAAGTTCATGGGCTATATCTATGGGGATCTTGGTTAACATGTTGAGGTCCATGCACTTTCGTATAGTTCAAACTCTCATTTTCTACTCGACGGGGCCTTCTTGGTAGGATTCTATCTTCTAGATTCTTCCACCAATTAGAGTCCCACTTGTTCCTATGTCTTATCCTGCCACCCTCCCTTCTCACCACCTATGTGCACCTCTCCAGCGACACCACCGCCGAAACCTCCCCCTCTCCTTGCCTGTAGACTGCCGCCGACCACCTCTCGCCCAGCTGACCTCCGCCTGCGCCCCTATGCCTTTCCTCCCTACGCTAACCCAGCAGCCACCTCAACCCAAAACACCTCCGGCCGCCTCCCCTCTTCCTCCTGTTAACACCCACGACCCCCCTCACAAACAACCCCAGAGACCAGGCAACTTCTTTCTCACTCTCTGCTGTACCCACGTCCAACCATGAACCTCCCCGCCATTGGCAGACCCGTCTCCCTCTCTCTCACTCTCCCTCCCTCCGGCATCCCAGTCCTCACATCGCCGTTGCCGACCTCCGCACGCCGCCGGGAGACCTCACCAGCACTCTCTCTCCCTTCACCCTCCCTCTGCTAATAGCACACCCAGCAGACCCCCCTGCGAACACCCCGCTTCCACCCCATGCACGTCGGACCCCCTCCCTTCACTCCCTCTTCTCCTAGGCCCACCTGCAAACGCCACCCCACTGTGACCCCTCCACCGGACGAACACCCTACCATCCACCTCCCTACTCCCTCACACTCCCCACAACCGGCCTCCCCATCGCACCACCACCGTGACCCCTCCACCAGACGAACGCCACCCTCGCAAACCAACTCCCCCTCCCTCTCCCACGCGGCTACCCAGCCCCCGCCGTCGACAACCACCCTCCCTCTGGTGACCCACGCCGCTGCTGCCGCCTTCTCCTCTCAACCCAGCCACACCTCCAGCACCCCCGCCGCTCTCCCCTCTCTCTCTCTAACCCTCGGTGACCACCCCCCGACCTCATCGCTTCCTCACCGTGCAACCACCCCCTCCTCTTCTTCCCGCGGACACCCTGCGACTGCACCCTTCTCCCCATGCACGTCGGACCCCCCTTCACTCCCTCTTTCCCTCTGCCCACCTGTTAACACCAACCCACTGCGTCGACCACCACCTTCCACCTTCCCACTCCCTCTCTCCACCGCGCCGACCACCACCTTCCACCTCCACCTCTTCCCACTGCCAGCCACCTCCTCTCCCACAACCCTCTCCTTTCTCACCCTCTCTCCCTCTCAGACTTACACGGACGCCCCACCTCCCACTCTCCTTCTCTCTCCACATTTCTCACACCTCACCCCCTCACCCACACTTCTCCCCACGCGACCTCCGGCCATCTCCTGTTCACAGCCACAGCCACCCTCACCCTCTCCCTGCTAACCATCCCGCCAGTCGCCGGCCACCACCACTACGAACGAACCCCCCACGCCCCCGCAACGCCAGCACGCACCTCCACTACCTTAGTCCATTCTCCTCCTCTCATCTCACAGACTCCCCCCTCCTCACTCTCTCTTCCCCCCCGCATGCCACACTGCCCCACCTCCGTCTCAACTTCACGTGAAACAAGATTTTAAACTATAACCAGAGATCATGCATGTGACAGGGGTTATCTTGTGATTAGTTATCTATGTAAAATTAACAGATACATGTAGATGATCATGCAAGATTTATTAATTTATAAGTTTTTTTTTTGCTTAGGTGAGAGAACACCTACCTTTGCTTGGTTTGGTGAAGAAGGGATCTAACGGGAGGAAGAAGAGTCATGGTTGCAGCACCAGCAAAGAAACAGAGGAAGATGAGGAAGAAGCAGTAACAACCCCCAAGAGCAACAGCCACAGAAAGCAACTGTGAACAAACGCAGCAGCTGCACGTCGCGATGGAAGAAGAAGAAGGATGAAGAGGAAACAGAGATAGCGGCCCGTCGCGATGGAAGAAGAAGGATGAAGAGGAAACAGAGATAGCAGCCTGGAGTACATAGCCATAGCTGTATAACCCCTTCGGACCCCCCAGGTAGCAGTAACAGTACTTGTTGCTTCCGTGTGGGGTGTATTTATAGGCTTTCCAGTCTACTAAGAAGCCTCCCCACGTAATAAGAGTCCTAGTAAATTTTAAGCTTCCTAAATAGAATCCTAATGGCTCTCAAACTCCCTTAGTTGGGGCCGCTTTCCCTGTTAGATAAAATCTCTGAGCGTAATTATAATGTGCAGGCCCTAAACACCTTAGAAGAGACGTATATCCCAAAAGGCCCCTTTACGTAAAGCCCATGCATATTACGTAGGTAGGGTTGATAGTTAACAGACCATATATATATATATATATATATATATATCCTCCCATAGGCCCCAAACGCCCTCCCTACTCCTACGGAAGGTTCGTCTGCAAAGAAAGGAGAAAAACCCATCTTAAAACTCTTAAGCTTAAACCCCACGAGGCCCTTTTTTTTTTCAATTGGCTTACACGTAGAAGAAGTTTTAGCTATTTGGCTTTTATTGGTGAAATCGAACCTCATTCTAATCTTTTAGCCCATTTAACCAAGTGAATGCTAATGACCTTTAGCATGGAAGTCCATTTATTGTATTAATGTAAGGTCTGATTATCATGCTCTTATTTGTTTGTGGAGTTTAGCCTGCTAACTAATTAGGCTAGTTTATTAATTAAGCTCATTACTTATCTCATGGAACCAAAAACCTATCTCCCATGCAGCTATCCAACGTGATAAGGTTTGTGGTTATTTTCTAAGACTTATTTACATATATCCTCACCACCGCTTTATGTATATATTTATGGTCCAATAGCCTTTAATCCAAATCATTCACTAATGGCCTTCCACTATGGCAAAAGCCCATTTTCTTAATGTATAGATTGTAATATATATATATATATTTATATATGTATATATATATATATACTTATGTGGGTTGAATTTTTTTTTCAATTTAGAATACTGGATTTCTATCGATTATCTATATATAAAATGGGTTTTTCAGATGGGTTCGAAACGTATTAAACCCAATCAATTTGCACCCATTTTTGACCCCTTTACCCCTAGGGTTCTCATACATGTTTGTGAGGGGTTTTACAAAGGTTTTGTGTGGGCTTTTTGGTCATAAGATCATCTCTTCTCTGCACTTATATATCACTTGTGATTTCTGGTTTTAAGAACACAAGAATACAAGGTCTAGCCGCAGGTGGAGAGGAATAGGGTTCTACTTGAGTGTTTAACATTTTCTTCCTCTTTCAGGGGCGATTTGGGTTGGATTCTTGTAGATCTTCATCTATCTTCAAGTGTTTATGATTCAACAAGGCTAAATCTTCAGGGAGGAGCTCGTTCGGCTTCTCCTCTTCTGAAAATTGACCCCCACCTTCATGAGCTTCAAGGAAGACATATTTCGCCAGCCTCCACTTGTCAAGGAGATATTTCTACAACCTTCTTAAGTTTATTTTGATGATTGTTTTCCAGTTTATCCTCTCTATGGGCATGTAATGAACATATCTTTTATCTTCTAAACACTGAAATTCTTTGTGTTGGACTGTTGCGTACGGTCGTGTGTTGAGTGCTGCATTTGTGCAGCATGTGTGGTTTGGTCGCCGGTGTGCGATCATTTATGTGTGTGGTACTACACTTGTGCAGTGTTGATTTGAGTCTGCGGGCTCATGTTGGAGACCTCACCTCCGTGTGTGTTGGGGATTTTTCACTATGTGCTTCAGTTTGAAGCGAGTGAAGCCTCACCGATTTGGTGAGGGGTGGACGTAGGGAGCCCGTCATGGTCTCGAACCACCTTAAAATTTTTTGTGTCTTATGGTTGGATGCTTGTGTCGTATTTGGTTCCAACACGATCAAGTGAGCTTGGTGAGATTGAGAGAACCAAGTTTATCTTTGCTCGTTTAGCTTATTTTCATCAATCTCGTTAATTTTGCGAAGTTCGTTTAAAATCTACCATCTCGTTTAGGGGATAATTCAACCTCCCCTTCTTGTCCGCTCGCTTATTGGGCCAACAAATGGTATCAGAGTGAGGCCTCTAAATTTTATTCAACCTCACAGTTGTTGAGAAAAGATCATTAGGCAATGGATAGTAAGGGAATGCTTCTTGAGAGACATTCCATACATAGGCCACCATTTTTTGTTGGCATGAATTACCCTTATTGAAAAAATAGAATGATAGTCTTTTTACGAGCTCAAGAATATGATGTTTGGCGTGCAGTGAGCAAAGGTCCTTATGACTTACCTACAGATGAGGATGAATGGGATGATGAAGATATAAGAAAATCTTGTGCTAATTATAAAGCCATGAATGTTATTCAATGCGCAATTCATCCAAATGAATACTCACGTATCTCAATATGTACTTCTGCGCAGGAAATGTGGAACAAACTGAAGTTGATATATGAAGGCACATAGAAGTCCAACAACTATGGTAAAAAATAGCTCAGCCAATCATAGATTTCAGTGCTCACCATCGGATTCAAAGTTGGGCCATTCCAGACCATGGTTCACATATGTGGAGTTATCAGAGGTTACAAATAGATTTTCAAGCCAAAATCTATTGGGTGAGGGTGGTTTTGGTTGTGTACAAGGGGTGTCTACCAGATGGAAGAGAGGTAGCTGTCAAGCAACTCAAAGTTGATGGTGGGCAAGGGGAGCGTGAGTTTAGGGCTGAAGTTGAAATTATAAGCCGTGTACATCATCGCCACTTGGTGTCACTTGTTGGCTACTGCATTTCAGAGGATCAAAAATTGCTTATCTATGATTATGTGCCTAATAATACACTTCATCATCATCTTCATGGTAAGCTATTATTTTATGATCCAATTTCATTGGGACTCAATCTTATCTGGACCTTTCCCCGATTCATTGCATAGGTTTCAGTTGTCCAAATAGATTAACTGCGAAAATCTGCATTTACAGGGGAGGGCAGACCAATTATGGATTGGGGGATAAGGCTGAAGGTTGCTTTAGGTGCAGCTCGTGGATTAGCATACTTGCATGAGGATTGTAGGTCTTTTGATACTAAACTCAGAATCTTCCCTGGAAGCCATTTTTTAATATTAAGTTTCTGTCATGACTCAATCTATTTTCAGGTCATCCTCGAATTATTCACAGGGATATAAAGTCCTCTAATATTTTATTAGACAACAACTTTGAAACTCAAGTAATTTACTCCAAACTTGTTATCCATATATCTTGCTTCTCGTTGATCACCTGATATTTTGTTGGGAATTTAGACCCATACAAAGTCACATCACAACATCTTCATGTACCAGGTCTCAGATTTTGGTCTTGCAAAGTTAGCTGTGGATGCCAATACACATGTGACCACCCGTGTGGTGGGAACATTTGGGTACATGAACAAATTGTCTTTGTTTGAGCACTCTATATCTTTTGTTACTTCTGCATCTGATGCTATAGTAGTCTTGCAGATATCTGGCACCAGAATACGCATCCAGTGGCAAATTGACTTCAAAGTCTGATGTTTTCTCTTTTGGGGTGGTGCTTTTGGAGCTTGTTACTGGTCGCAAACCTGTTGACCCATCTCAGCCTCTGGGCGATGAGAGTCTAGTTGAATGGGTAAGCTTTAACCATGACATCTTCAAATTTTCAATCAACTAACTTTTACCTCTTTTCTGTTCAGATTGAGAACAGTATCAGCATATTTAAGTGGAAACAAGCCATGGATAATTTGCAATTTTGTTGGGACAAAGTGATTCATAGTGAATGAGCAAAATGAATAGTTTAAACAAAAGGACATGTCTCATTTGTTGAACCAATGGGTATCAGGTCTTTCAATCATAAAAATATTCAAGTCTGATTTGAATACTGTACATACATGTGTGTCAATAAAAGGGGCTAGCAAACGAGATCCTTTCCCGGAAGAGTCCAGAGGCTTGGGTGGCTTTAACACTATGACCTTAGGCTTTACTCGGGCAACTTTTCTTACGGCTTCTTGGATATCTTTTGGCATGCGAGTCACCTCTACACAGGACATGTAATCCACTGGGCTAGCAGAGCCAATAACATTTATGATGTGAGCCCTACATCCTTTAATGGCAGCATTGACAAAGGTCTCCTCGGGCAACGAGTTCGTCAAATAACCTTTCTTTTTCAAGCCACAATCTACGTGAAAATGTTCCCACCATGAATAGGTTGTCGAAGAGCTAGGGGCGAAGCCTTACCGAGAAGAAGGGAATGTTGAAGTTTTCATGACATATCCTTTCAAAGACTTGATATTCCCGGTATATGGAGTCTGGTTAGCTAAGATAGACAATTTCTCTCACTTCCATATGGCTGAAATCTTTTTGATGCTACCAACAACCTCAGAAAAGTGAGCATGAATTAAGTGTGAATTGAGAAACAAAGGAGGTAGTTCCTCCTTCAGCAAGCGCTACTCTTCCACCTCCCTCAAAACATTTGTTTTTAAACCACCATCGAGCATAAAAGATATTAAAACGGCTGTGGCGAGTCTGTGCTGGAATGGAATGTAAGTCCTTTTCCTTTCTACAAAAGAAGTCCCGCCATATAGCTGAAACCAAGTGTACATCCTTGCATTTGTACTATCTAGAAGTCATGGGGAATTCAGAGTTAGGAGGAATCTCGTGATCATACCCAAAATTCTGAGCAAATCGGTGCGAGTAATAGGGCTTAAGGAAGGTTGTGCTAGCCTGGTGAAACACCAAAACGCTGGGGCGAGTACAATACACCCACTCAATATAGACAAAGGGTGAAATCTCGTCGTGAGTCGACAATTTGCTAATGAAATAGTCTTGCTTTTTTACAAGAAAAGGTCAGAAAAGATGGAAAAGACAAAGTTCCGTACGCGCCAACAAGTTGGGTGAATATGTCTTGAACAGACTAGCCACATAATGCAAATGTCAAGGGGCCATGGGGTTAACCGACGTTGACTTCTGTGAGATTTCTGGAAAGAGCAATCCAGTCCAGACTCTCAAATGGTGAGTAGACAGCCAAATACTCTGATCCTGGGGCAACGAGTGGGTAGTCAAAGTCCCCAGTAAATGATATATATTAGCCAATATTGCTAGAGCAACTGCAACTCTCTGTCCACAAGAAATCAAGCATGCTGGATAAATGACTTCTGCCTGAAGAAGACCTTCCTCACCATTAGGAATAACAAAGGTGGCTAGCCAATAAACAAGGTAGGCTGCCAAATATGTGATAGATGGAAGTTCATGCGAATTTCATCCCCTTTTGGCCGCATATGCATGGCGAGGGTGTTGTAGGATTTTTATCTCTACCTCTTTGTATTGGTTTTAAGGCTTCAATGGCTATGCAAATTCCTTGTAGCAGCAAAAGGTCCATTATAAAAATGCCGAACCCAAGCATCTAAAGTCACCATGACTGTTGAGAAGGTCCCTTCTTGCATGTTCGGGCTAGATTCCTCCAAGTCTTCATCAGAAACCTGTAGCAATATGGAATGTGATATTTTCCATCACTAAAAGAATGGTTGCGATGCAAGTCATCTAAAGGCACCTCGTCGTAAGCTCGGCCACAGACGGGCTGCGATGCAAGTCATCTAAAGGCACCTCGTCGTAAGCTCGGCCACAGACGGGCAAATCAGAAATCCGTGGAAAACCTACAAGTCCAAGGCCGTTTCACCTTCTACATTAACAAAAGTGTTCCAGCGACGATTGAACCTCTCCATTAAACCCTACAGAAGACCAGTGTGACAAGGACACTGATATAAAGTAGTAGTCACGGCATGGCAGATCCCCGCCCTATCGAATATTCTACTGAAGAAGTAGAGGACGCCCATCAACCATGGGTAGCCCTTTGATGACAACTGTGTGAAGGGATAACCGACCATTGCCCATACTAGCAACGGACTTTAAACCCCATGATACGCTCAATTAAGCATTCATGGTCACAGCCGTCACTGGCATATTATGTCCCTAAAGGTGCCAAAATCATCCTCTCAATTTTAGGTTTGGTGTCTCTATGCTGGTCATACAAGTCCCAAATATCCGGTGACAATACATTCCGGATCTTGAAAATTTCAAAGTCACTAAACAACCCAAGGTCTTATGATTTGAGAACCATTGCTGCCATACAATGTCCTCAGGATAGCTCGGGTAAGACAAAGTATAAGTACCCTGCATGTTGTCCCGTCCTGATAAAATAGTCCTCTCAAGATTACACCATTCGGTTAAAAGGAGCAGATCATCAGCTTCCATACTGGGGGGAATATAACTTTGGATGAATGAAAAAAAGGTAACGATCAAGTTAGAAATGAGACAAATATCCTCTTGATCGATCATATTTGTAGATGCTGTCCTCCTTGGAAATTCTTGACAAGTCAACGGCAACCTCTCCAGAGCTTGCCTCATAAGTCGGCCCTTCTGCAACCCAAGTCAGACTGTAGTCCAATGGGTTGGCTATCTATGCAGTAATTGTGGGCGGAGCAAAAGTCGGCATTGGGATCTCAGTGCGAACAACATAAGGGTCTTCCCCGCCTCGGGTCAACCTCCAGTTCCGATCATCACTGCCGTAACGAGCCATGTCAATAAACCAATGCAGAAAACAAAAATTTTCAAAAAAAATGTCAATAAATTTCAACAAAAAGCATCAAAGCAAGTACAAGCACTCCATCATGTCAAAAAGGCTAGAAGAAAAGAAAAGAATTTTGAAGTGCACAGGTCACTCGCCCTTGCCTCCGGCTACAACGGACATCCCGTGAGGGACATTTGTTGAAAAATAAAAATCAGACTAATCCGATAATGGTCACAAAATGACAAAGTCCGTGACGTCATGACACCGGGTCAAACAAAAGTTCTGAGAACCCCCGTTTGACATTCGGAGGAACAAAAATGCCCTCGCAGCTAGCGCATCATGCAAGAAAAAAAATTCTTTACAATTTATAGGTTGTCTGAGTTCGGCCGGAAAGAAATCTTAGAAGACCGAAGCCTTCTCACGCAACAAGTGGCACAAGAAGTAACCAAATCAAAGCACAAAGCACCAAGGAGTTGTTTTCTCCTCTCCACGTGGCAAAAGCCAAAAAAAAGGAAAAAAGCCTAAATAATGGGTTTATATAGGGGATGACCCCCCTCCCTCATCCGGGTTACCAGGACCTGATGGGTCCTATCCAAACTGGATGGGCCCCCATGGAGGACCTACCCGGTCCAGAATGACCCTCTGCGGCCTATTCGGTCCCAAATGGCCCTCCGCGGCCAATTTGGTCCCGGATGGCCCTCCGTGGCCAATCCGGACCTAAGATCACCCCTTGGGACCTATTCGATCCCTGTGAGCCTCCCAAGGAAGCCTATTGGTCCGGATATGTCCCAAATGGTGTAACCGTCTTCTAAAGTCTATAAATAGGTCCCGTGGGTCACATTTGACACACCAACATTTGGACTTGATCCGGACTGCGAGAAGTCTTGGAGACTCAGAGTTCACTTGTGCTTGTGTTTTTTTGAAGACTTGAAGCGAGGGTATGCTGCATACCCCTGTTTTTGCATATATGCCCTCAGGTGCATGTTTATGTAAATTTTCGTAATTGTCATGGAGAGAAATTACGTGGTTTCCTAAATTCATCATAAATTACAAGAAAAACCTTTGAATTTATGAGAAAACCCCTACAATATTTTTTCAATCCTATTTATCGTGGCACTATACTCTCTCTCTCTCTCTCTCTCTCTCTCTCTCTCTCTCTCTCTACTAATGTTAGAAGATCCTACCAAAGTTGGTGGACTATGGCTATTGATTGTTAAGTCTTAGCACCCACTTTAAAGAGAATGTCATTACAGCCCATTGTCTCTCAAACCTGCAATTATTTTCTTCGATTCAATCGGTGACTCATACAAAAAAATTATGCTCGATCGCATGAACACCAAACAAAATTCTAACTTTTCACCCCCTCCCCCCCACTTTTTTTTGGGTTGCCGACGTGAACTAATAGAGAAGGTACACCATCACCTTCCCATCCGAAGAAGTCTTCTCCTTTGAACCAAAAGTTGTACAGAGCGAGTTCTTGAAATTGGTTTAAAAGATATAGATAATTGCAAACGGCCACTTATATAATAATATTCGGTTCAACTTATAAAAGCATGCATTTTTCACATACCTAACAAAATGGTATACACGATTTCATTGTACAAGTTATCTAAAAGTCGCTGTCAGATTGAAAATCGTGCGGATCATATTATTAGTCTTCAACAAGGGATCAGTAATCATGTAATTAATTATGAACCTCTCTAGTACCTGAACTTAGGAACACGTACTGCATGGGCTACTGCTACCATTTTTCGTCACCAACCCCTCCGGATGGCCACTGTTATGCCCAAGAACAGTGGTTCCTGAAAGTGAAAGTAGCTAGTGAGGCAACTGAGGTTGACGCTCTGCACACAATTACATATTCCACCAAATGCTGGTTGAGATCAGTGGGGGGTGTATAGTAGGACATGGGGGCAGGTCTCCTCCTTCTGTAAGTTGGTCCAACAGATCACAACAAGACAGTACTGTCTGATCAATATGTAGGTGGCCGGCCGGTCAGCCGATGGAGTAGACGTCAAATCTACTGTATGGACGACTAGCATGAGATCAGTGCGTACATGCAGAACATCATTTCTAGAGGAATCCAGTTCAAGTCCCAGGTATGGATGAGGTGGTGATAGGAAACAAAGATGGGTAGATCCGGAGTTGATCAGATGCCACCTTTGGCAAAAGGTTGGCCACCATAGTGGGCCGGGATTCAAATCTCTAGCCAGGATCTGATTATATATAGATATATATATTTTGTATGGGCACCTAATGTTAATGTGGTTGGCCCATTCAAGTTGATGTTCAGTATCAATAGCAAATTAAGATAGGACACCCTGAACGTGTCTCTGATCATGTAACGTGTTATGTAATCTCTTTCTGGCGGGTATGAAGAAGGGGAGGTGTTAAATTTCACGGGAACTGTGTATGAATAAACTATATGGTGTAAGAAAATGTTTCTTTCCAGTCACAATCATTTAATTTTCAATCAGGCCGGTTATTAAAATGTACACTTTTTTTTGAAAAAAAAAAGGTTTTTTTTGGGATTTTTGCATGAAAACCATTATTAAATGGGAATTTAAACAAAATCATTCCTGAAAATACATTAGTAGGCATATCACTGTGTAAATCTGAATTGTGCAATAATGCAATATTTATTTACAGGCATATCATTTCTTTTTGCCAAAAACTTATAAAATAACCATGCTTAAATGGTATTCATACACTACTTCAATTAACACAGTGATGTGCCTGCTAATCCATGTCCAAGAATGTTTTTTTTTTTTTGCAAATTTGCTTCTAACAATGATTTCCAAGCAAAATCTCATATTTTTTTTCGATGACCAGGGGAAACCCACCCCCACCACCAACCACAGCAAGTGGCTGCTTTGGACCTACGAACCCCACCGCTTGCACATCATAGGATCTGCCGGCTGGGGCAAGGGGCAGGCTTGGTAAAGTCCCAGAGCGGTGCTGCCCAGACACAAGCCAGGGAACCACCCATGGGTGCGGACATTCTGGCAAAGGCACTCCGTGCTTAGCTGCCAAGAGGAATTGACCCTGTGACCTCATTATTACCAACGAAGTGCAGAGCCATTCAACCCACTCCTTGGGCCCTTTATCTCTGTTATCTATGCTTCCCTCTTCTATTTTTCCCCCTACCACATAAACTTGCAGCTGGTGCATTGTTTGACTTCCTTTACCCGAGTGTTTGTGGTTAGACTGGCTCTTGCACTGAATGTCCACACCACATGATAAGCAGGGGGAAAATGACCCCTTCTAAGCTCCTATATCATAGAGAGTTTATCATCTCCAGAATAGACCATATGTAAAATAAAAACAAAGCCTGTAGAGACCAAAATTAGCTATTTAAATGAAATTCAAGGAAGATGTGATTGAACATTGGCAGTAACAATTCTGGTATCAACTTTTCATTGACTTTGTATGACTTGCCCATTTGTTTTCATGTGCCATACTACTTACGGTGCCCTTCCCTACACATATCCCTTTCCTGACAAAATAACACAGGCTACACATTTGATGTCTGCTTTCAGGGCTTGCAAACAGCTGTCATAGAAAAGAAGTTTCTAACATCCTTAAAGATGCACAGCAAACTCTGCTTATGAGAAAAGATTGGTGAGAGACAGAATAGGGACATCGAGATACATAGAGACTCACGCACAGAGAGAAAGGACAGAGTAGAGTCTGCTGAGAGGAAAAGCTAGAGGGAGTAGAGGGAGAGAGCTAGTTTCTCCGAGGTGATCTACGAAGGAAAGAGGGCCATCAGCGTCTTGTTCGAGGTGGGCGGCCACTCGTCAAATGCCCCAAAGGGGCTATAGTTTCCCCTTTCCTTCCCCCCCGGCTCTATGTTCTGATTTAGCTTGTAACTCTCGAGTTTCTTCTGAGATTTCGTGATATAAATCTGCTTGTTCCATTTGGAAATGTATTGCTCCATTAAGCCAATTAATTCTTTGTGGGTTTCAATGTCAAGATCATAAGCTCTAGTTATTTCTTCCATCTGAGAGCATTTTTCACATTGAGCCTTAGAATTAATCTGTTCAATTTTCTTTTTCTATTTTTTGTTTTGTTTTCGTAAGGCTTCATGTGACTCAAACAATGCAGTGTATGCATGCTCCCAATCATCTATAGTAAAATGCTCAAAGATAGAGCTTACCTCTTCATCCTCCTTTTGATCATTGTGGTGATCACTTCCATCTTCAATGGCCATAAGACCACAAACTTCTATCTCCTCTTCATCACTTGGAACACTTTCTTTCTCATCGCTCCAGGTTGACACCATAGCCTTGGGTTGCTTCTTCTTACCCTTGGAGTCCTTTTTCACCAACTCCGGGCATTCATCTCGAACATGCCCTGGCTTCCTACAATGATAACATACAATTTTGTCAGTCTTCTTATGCATATCAGATTTTGAATGATATTTTCTATTTACCTAGTTCTTCTTCTTATTTTCATTCATACCTCTCATTCTTAAGAACCTTTTGAAGTTTTTGGTGAGGAAGGCTTGTTCAGATGCTGATAGTTCACTAAAGTCCCCACTACTCTCTTCATTGCTATCAAACCCCATGAGACCTATCATCTTGGGTTTCTTCTCCTCATCCTCATTTCTCCTGAAATTGATCTCATAGGTCATCAATGACCTGATCAGCACGTCTACCTTCATAGTAGACAAATCCTTAGATTCCTCTATGACAGTGGCCTTAGTGTGCCACATAGGAGAGAGGCCTGAGAATTTTTCTAACAATCTCACTATTAGTATAGTCTTTGCCTAACGCCTTAAGATTGTTAGTGAGTTGAGAGAGTCTAGAAAATATTTCCTTAATGGATTCATCAGGCTTCATGTTAAAAACCTTATATTCTGAGACCAACATATTTACCTTGGTAGCTCTTACCTGGGACATTCCCTCGTATATCAACTCCAATCTGTCCCACATCTCCTTGGCTGATTTGCAAGTTGAAATCCTCGAGTACTCCTCTGGATGAACCACACACTACATGATGTTCATTGCAGTCCAGTTGACCATTGACAGGTGAATTTGTTCTCTTGCCCAACCATTTTCATCATCTGGAAGTTGGAATGGACCGTTAGTTACAACTCTCCAAAGCTCATGACTCTGAGCACGCAAGAAAACTTCCATCTTATTCTTCCAATACAAATAATTAAAACCATCAAAGAACGGTGGTCTGTTAATCGAATGCCCCTCAGCTAAGAAGCTGCAAGCATTGCCATTTCCAGATCTTCCCGGGTCGGTGGACCATATTGTGGGAAACCCGCTCTGATACCAATTATTGTGTGCTAGGACGGGATCTAGAGGGGGGGTGAATAGATCCCCTTTTAAAATTTTGTTCAAATAAAACTCACCAGCGGCTGTGTCGGCCATATCGCGGGTGAATACCTGCGGCTTCTTGTTCCTTTGAATTACCTTCCCAGCTGCTTGCCTAGGGAAAGTTGGTCTGTCAAATGTCGAGGCTCTCGATGTAGCTTCTTTGTGGAGGGGCGGCCTGTAGCAGCCCGGCCTTGGATATTTTATTTTCCCTGGGCCACGTTGTTGCTCCCAGCCTCTGTTCATAACATCTACAGCTTCTAGGGGCCGCTGCAACCCCGAAGAAGTATCTTGAGGCCGTGGGAGTATACCCAGCCGGCCCGAGTAGCATCGCCTCGCCCTTCAGTAGGGCAAATTGTAGATCATGGCACTGTAACTTGTGCCGAAGATTTGGGGGTGGGATGGCCTTGCCAAGTGACTCCACCACATCTTGTATCTTGAAGGGATGTCTGGACCGGCATCTCGATCTTCTTTTCTATTTGCTCTTCTTTTCTTGGAACCGCAGCCCGCGACTGCTTAGGAACCCAAATCTATCTATGCCTGATTGGTTGTGGGGCCAATCCTCCCTTTGACTTGGGCTCGAAGCCGTCCATGCTTCATTAGGCCAGTGCTTGGAAGGAGTTGTGCACCGGCACGTTGAAAATCACCTTATCGGGTGTGATCTTGGTCGGCCGACCATTTAAGAAAATCCAGACGCCGCCAATGAGGATGGACTTGCTCGAGGCAGAAATCTAGCTTTGCAGCATGCCGACATTCTTCCTGGCCATCCTCCTGGTAGCCAGGGTGCGCTTCTTTCTTGTATCAACATGGTGGACAAAGCAGCCCACCGCTCTCGCTTCCTCTTCAGTTGCCACCTTCGCAGTGAAGGCAGGCTTCACTTCCCGAGATTCCAAGAGGTTGACGAACATAACCCCCAAGAAGTTGTGGAAACCCACCACCGAGGGAAAATTGCCGAAACGGATCGGCACTGCCAGATAGCCATGCTTTGCATGGCTAGCAGCCACCAGAGGTCCAAACATGACTGCCATGGTTCCTTCAAGTTTGCTTCCCTCCTGTAATTTAAAATTGAGGAAGTTAGAATTTTAGGAAGAGGGACATGAGGCCCCAAATCTCGGCGAAGAGATGAAAGGTGGTCCCATCCCACCGGGAGTGCCAACTGGTTAGACACACTAAAATTATGGTAAAATACCGTGGTATCTTTTATTAGTTTTATTGTGCGAAGGCGTGCCAGTCACGTATGTGACAATGTGTTCGGGCTTCGAGACTAAAGTGGTCGGGAGCCCTTGGTGCGCTCCGTCCGACTAATCAAATGATTTTGGGTATCGGGTCGGGAGTAGAGACCCACCGTGCCATAAATGTCACAGCGTTAATTACATCCCCTCAGAGAGGAGAAAACCTTTGATTAGTCACCGATAAATGGGGCCTCCTGGCCTGAGAATTTAGTTATGTGCAAGAGGTGTTAG